>NW_010577060.1:5760-42351 GCF_000705375.1 Tinamus guttatus | reverse complement strand
AAAGCTAACGGAAAAACGCTTGGGGATACAAATAGGATCCGGTGATGGGATTAAACATAGAGTAGAGAGAGAGATGCTTGAGCAAGGAAAGGCCTGGACACCAGACAGAGGGAGGGAAGGGAGGGCATTTATATTAGGGAGAAGTAGACAAGGGGCCTTTATCTTGCTTTCTCCGGAGCAAACACTTCCAATGAAAATGACAGGCGTCGTATTTTCAGAGTCGCTTACCCTTCCCTTCAAGTGCAAGCACCAAAAAATCACCGACCAAACCTGGATGAAATCCACAGCAACGGGCTGAGGCCAAAGGGCACAATTATGCTCTGCTCCCAGCTAGAGGCACCGAACGCAGCAGGCACAGGCAGTTTCTGAGCTGCTGCTAAGAAGACTAGCCAGAACCTTGCCCCAAACAAAGCCTACTTTCCCCAAGTCCCTCACCCTTCCCAAAATTGCATTTACTTCCAGTCATTTCTTCTCTTCAAGAAGTTTCATCCCAAACTTTTTTCCCTTGCCAACCACATTTCTGGATGGCAGGAGTCATGGAGGCAATACCAGCAACAAATTCTCACCTTGTACTTTAATATATTTCCAATGAGGACCAAGCTCACCTAGGCACAAAACTGCAGGCTGGGCATTCAAAGCGAATGAAATCTACTCAGGAGAAGTACATAGGAGAAAAACAAGCTGTTTAGTCTTCAGGTTGTTAGACTAAGCTCCAAGTGCTACGGCTGCAAGGTTTGCCAGAGGTAAAGCAATAAGGAAAATGCTGTCCCTGTGCCTGTGGCAGCGTTGCAAACATCCATTCCAGAATTCCAGAGCAACCCTTCGGATGGTGCTTCCGGACCTGGGCGGGCAGCCTGCTCGGTGCTCCTGGCTCTGCTACCCTTCTCCGCGGCCTCGGCTCCTGCCCAGCGTTCGGCTGGTTTCCAATCAGAGCCGGCCCAGCGCTACCAAAGGTGCTCAAAAACGTGTCATCATGTCACACCCCAGAACAAATGAGGTGACAGAGCTCTGCCGACGGTGGAGACTGCCTGAGCCTCCAGCTCTGCGGATGACCCCACCACGTTCACAGGGGCCAAGGTACCCACAAGCCACAGAAGCGGCTCTGTGACTGTTTGCAAAAAGCTGCTTTTTGCCTCCACGGTGACTCAAAGATCTGAGGCTTTCTCTCCGACTCCACAGTTTCCCGTCCCTATTTCAAACCTCGCTGTCTCGTTTTATTATCCCACATGCCCAGGTCTCTGAGCTGTTGCTACTCATTTAGATGAAAAAGGATGTCTGCTGAACGATTTGAAAGAGAGTTTTCTCTTCCAGCTACACTTAAAAAAAAAATCTGTAGAACATGCAAAAAATAATAACCTGCTTCTGCCAAGAAGGAACTGTAAGAAAATAAATATTTCTGTTCCGAGTTGAATTTTTTAAGCTGAATATACACAATAAAACAGTGCTCTTCTGCCCATTACTCCCCTGATGGGATCACAGATGGCTTGAACTTTTTAGTCAAGTCTACAGAAATCAGCCAGTTTTGACAACTGCTGCATTTGCTCAGTGCCTTGGCTAAAAAATGGGAGAGCTGGAGAGAGGCGGGGAGAGACGGGCGGACAGGAGAGGAGGCAGCGTTTGCAGTCAGAGGGTTCACTTCAAAGGTGCCTAGGGTACAGAGGTTGTAAGATGCCCAGGGTTGGGTTGGAGATGCCCAGAGCTTGCGTGGACAAGGCAAACGGACAACTGAGCGAGCTGATCTCACGTTGCTGTGAGCCCTGCTTTGGGCATGGGCTTGGGCTAGACGACCTCGCACGGTCCCTTCCGAGCTAAACTATTCTACGATCCTGCAAGCCAGTGAAAACAAATGAGCTTCCTCAGAGCTTAACTTCACCCGAGAGCTACTGAATATCACAATATGATATTTTCTGCTGTGGGGGAAGCCTGCGTTAATTTGGCTTTCTTTGCTAGACGTTGGCTCCAAAGTTGTCCTCTTTCGTTAGCAATTCCATTTAACAAGGCTCAACACATCTTCAGAAAGCAGCCCCAAACCCTTCACAGCTCATTATTGCAAGAGCCAGAAGAGCAGTCTCTAGAGAGACGTGCCCAGCATCTCTTCTAAGCAATTGGCATAACCTGGAAAATTGCAGCCTCTAAGATACTGCAAATATATTTTGAAACAGCCCTCTCTTTTCCAGCATGTACATTGCATAAAGCTTCCTACAGGGAACCTACAGTCAGTCACTACTAGATGGGGCAGGACCAGGATCCCCTCTACAACCCCTGCCCTTATCAGCAGCATTAGAGCTGCCACAAAACTCACACAACCCGGTCTCCATCTGCATCCCAAAAAAAACACAGTGCGCCGGGAGCAGCCGGCATGGTTAAAGACAACATGATGCAACAATAACTTCAGTGGCACTGCAGTATTTTTCTATTCATTCCTCTCCTGACAACCCTCAAGGTGGCTGGAGTTTTCTTTGCCTTTTCTCTCTTAACTTTAACAAGGCAGAAGAGGTCATTTGAGAAATTAAAATAGTTACTGTACTAAAACGTCAAGCTCTGAGTGATTTTAATCAGCCTATGATAAAAAAGAGCGTATTAATGTGTTGTATGAACAACTTAAAGCACTTCAAAAAGAAGAAAAAAAACAACAACCAACTAGAAGCAGCTGGAGAATTCAATACATAGATATTTCCTCAGAAAACATTTCTGATAATAGTCAGAACTTCTATTAAATTTCCTCCCTTGAGGAACACGCATTAATAAATTCCAGTCTTGCTATAACGAGACAGTTATCTTCTGGAAGTTGGTAAATCTACATTCAAGATCGGTCACCCTTTCTTTTGCTAAACCCTACAAGAAGCAATACAGACACCAGGTGCTCATTTTATGGACTTCTCTTCCTTCCTCCTTACCAGCACGTAGAAACTAGCCTCAATGCCCTTGGGAAATAAGCAGAAGGGATCCGCAGGAGAGCAGAAGAGATTTCCCTTCCTGAGACTGACTTACCTTCCTCAGTACTACGAGTCTCCAAAAATGGTTTCATTTACAGGGAAAGGAAGTTTTCTTAAGGCAGTGCTAGGTCTGCGACGGGAGTCACCATCGGGTAATTTCCAGCTCAGATTTCGTCTCAGACAGTTCTACTGCGAGGCAACAAAACCTCTTCTTCACAGCAAGTCCTCTACGAAGCACAGCGGCCAAACCTTTCTCCAGGGGCTTTCGGCTTACACAGGCTCCTCGGGCTGAAGATGCCCCTATCCCGATCGCTCCAGCACGCGGGGCCAAGGGCTACGAGCTCCGCTGAGCCACGCTGCGAAGGAAAGGCCTTCGCTAGGGCAAAGCGGGAGCATTTCCTCCTTGCAATCCCATATAGGTACCCAGCAGGTGATACAACAGGAGGAACACAAAGGCAAACTAAGGAGAAAATAATTTCCAAATAGTCTTTTTGTTTCTCTCTCTCTCTTTTTTTTTTTTAAAGCTTTGAGAGCTTTTTAAAGCCTGCACTGACATAAATAGGGACCTGTAGCTTTTCCAAAGCATTTCAGCTGTTCACGTAACTAAAGGCATAGGGAAGACACGTGGAGCACAAAGGCAGAGGAACACCGTGCCGAGGGAGCCGTGGTGAAGCCTGGCTTCCCACCGATGTCCAGACAACAGCACAAAGGAGCGGAACTGAGACTTACGGCGGGAGGAGGAAAACAACAGCCATCAGCTTCAACATTCTACTCAAAAACCTCCAGAAAGCTGCAGTTTCTGTTAAAAACAGCTTCAGGAATCAAAACCCTTTTATTTATCTGCAAAAAGTACTTCCAAATACAAAGAGCGGTGGATTATGAATGTCTGACTCTGCTGCCAGCCCAGGACAGATGCATCAGCCAGACCCACAGTCACCTTCTGCTCCCAGGTTTAAGGCAATTATATCAATATGTTTTTCTCTTCATGCCCCCCACCTTATCTTAGATGTGGCTTTCTCCCATCCCAATTTACCATTAATCCCAAACCCAAGAAATGATCCAAAGCAGTCGGCTTTGATACCGAGGCTTTCCCTGGAGACACAGCCCAAGGCTGCCAGCCATGGGAGAAGGAAAAAGCCGCATGCGACTCCCTACAAACCCCTAAGCTGTTCTGAGAGCACACGTTCATATGTAAAGGAAAATGACTGCATTCCCTCGGACAGTGAGTCTCAGTTACATGTTTCCTGGGGCTTACCTCTTCTCCAGGGCTTTGTCCGTGGGATATTCCAGCCCTCTGCTTTTCTGGACAGTAGAGAAGCGATGCTAATCCTGCATTTTATGCTTTTCCCATACTTCACACAGGCTCACAAACTGTACAGAAAGAGCAAGTGAGGATTTTCGCTCACATCTCTGCTGGAGTCGGGTCATTACAAAACTTTTACTTCCAGAAAATCAGCTGGAGACTCACACAGGAGCCCAGCCCTCTGACCAAAACCTTCTCAAAGCAGACAAAAATCCTACAGAGGAATCTGGGCTCCAAGTCCACAACTTGATTTTGTAAATGACGGGTCCAGAGTTTTGGATCCAGCCCTCTCTTTGCTCAACAACATTAAAACATACAAAAATTTCTCTTTCGACAAATTACAACAAGGCAAGAGCAGGGAAAAGGAGCCCCGGTGTCAAGCGGCAGCAAGGGATCAGGCTCCAACCACCTCCAAATTTTATGGTGCTCCCATAAACATGATCCACAACAGTAATAAAGTCGGGCTAATACGATACCAAAAGGCCAGCGGCGACAATAGGCAGTGGTCAGTCATACACCTGGCCTGACAACTTTATTACTGCAATAGCTCATTATTATAACGGGGCATTTTAGGACCCGTAAAGATACTTGGAGGGAGAAAGACAACGACAGGACAAGGACGTCACTAACGGCAATAATTACATCCCGCGGTTGCCTCTCACTAACGGGAAAAGCCACTATCATATTGTAAGCTACGTCAGCCCTCGCTCTGAATCACGACAAGCCCTTCAGTATAACGCCATGGGAAGCTGTTTGTTTTCCCTAACTCCCTGCCACTAGGCTCATGGGTGCCTAACGAGTGGATGCCTTCGCTGGCCTGCAAAGAGAGGAGTTTCCTCTGCTCCGTTCTTTGCAGGTAATAATCCTTTGCACAGCCACACAGCTAAGCCAATTCATGGCCTGCTTTTTCATCTATTTAATGTTCACTCTGTTACTCTTCATAATTGCCCTGTGAATGCCTATGCATATGTGTATATATATAAGGATATAAAGAAGGAACCCAGAACGCATATGAAGATTTTGGTAATGCCAGACCTCCAAAATCTGGCTTTCTCAAAAGAGCTCACTCCTCCCTTCATCCCTCTCCCCTCTAATGCAACTTTGGCTTGAGCTTTCTGCAGTTTTCTAGGTGTCAGCTCCCATTATGGCACAAACAATTTATCCTCTTGCTTTTCCCATTAATGAACCCACAAGTTTAACGACGCTCCTTGCAAAGCGAGTTCTAAAGAAAAACTTCGGGGTGGGGGGGGCGGGGGCGGATTTTTGGATGACATTAATGGTCACTGGACCAGCAAGGGTGAAAAGTCATTTTCTCCTGCTGGCTCCGATGTTTGCATGTTATAATTTCATCCTAAACAAGGGCATGTAGTTACCTAAAGCTGCATACCATAAAAGGGAAAAAAAAAGATTAGCAGTCTACCCAAAACCATATTGGTATGGTTAAGTCCCATAGGCAGGGAAGGGAGAAAGGCAGGAGGGAGGAAAGCGTTGCAAGAAGCCAGGGAAGGCAAAGGCTGCAAGGGAAGCAAGACTGAAACTCATCCTTTAGCCATTTAGCAGAAGCGAATGGAATGATTTCCAGATGAATTTGCTCTCCTGTAAATGGCTGTCACCCCTCCAGGCAACAGCAACAGCAAGGGAGAAGATCTCAGAGTCCATGAGCACACATCATCCCCTGCTACTTCCCGGACAAGCTCTTATGATATCAATTATGATATCAATATCTCAATGATATTGTGCCTGTGCTCAGAGACAGGCAGTCCCTGCAAAGGGCAAGGCTTTGGGGTACAAACTGACCTCTCAGAGGAACACTTCAGATTCAGGCTCTGCATCCTAAACACTCTGAGGCCAAAGAGGCTCTTGCAAAGAACCTGTAAACTCAGCAGTCCAGAGGGGAAGGAGTTTGAAACAATATAAAATATATCTTATCTACTAAATGCCTCATTATGTCATGCCTAATACCTCTAGCTATATTCTCGATCCATGACACAGGAGATGCATCGATAAAAACAATTCAGGAAATGATAGCAAAATCATCAGTTTTCACGCTTTTAAAAAATGAAGATAAACTGCCAGAAAATTCACCAGCTTCTGCACTTTTTAAAATTCATCTCCCTTTGAGAGAGTGTTTTGGGTTGAATATGCGAGATCAACTTTCTTTTAGGTTCGTCAACAGAAACGGCAGACAGCCTTCATAACAGCATCAGTCAAAGCAACAACATGCATCTTTTAATTAACCAGTATTTCATACAGTGAAAGGCTGCTACCGCTTCGCAAATGCAAAAGTCAAAACATAACCCTGCAGGGCAAAATTCAGAGATAGCTGCTCCCAAAGAGCTTCATGTTTTGGAGACAATTATACGAGTCTTGGTTTAAAATCCCTCCGGGAAAGCCTCACTGCTGCCCCACCAGTTTAATAAATCCAGTACTGACTCCTTAAAGACATCGTGACCCATGTGAGCTGGAAACACGAAGATACCCTGAAGAAGCAGTTTTATTTTGTGCCCAAAGATAGCAGATTATTGTTGTTGTTGTTATTATTATTATTATTATGGAATCAAACACTTCAGCCCTAGCCAAGGTCTAGGTGACACCAAGACAGGCACTAGTGGGAGACAGAGAAATCAGAGTGAGTCGAGGATCTTGCTGCAAAGCCAGCGCAGGGACTTGCATTCATTAGGAGCTGCAGCAATTAATAACAAGGGGAATTACACACATTTGTTTCTCCGAGGAACAGTCGGTGCTTGCTGACTAAGAAGCATTCAGCAAGAAACATCCCTCCGAGGGAGAAGAGGCAGAGTGCCGCCGTCTCATCTCTTTGCCGACGTTAAACGAAGTTCATTCGTTACGCGTAATATGTTTCGGAAGCGCGGAAGAAGCCCAATAATAGGGAAAATCAGTCCATACCTTATCACCCCAAAAAGAGCTAAAAAGCTCATGGGTTTCAAGTTGAAATAGTCTTGACAAAGAGGCAACTACTTGTAAGATGATGAAAACGCATTATGGCAGAAGATGGTTATATATTGATGAGGAAGCTTTCACAAAATACAATAAGAAAGGCTAATATAAACTATAGAAAAAATTGCCTACTTTTCCATTGCCAGTTTATGAATTAACTGCATAACTTCACCTCCATCTATTTTGTTACTGTATTCTGAATCTATGTGTTTTCAGCAAGACACTCAAAAAATGAATTGCACATTTCGGCATATTGTCACTGTCAAAGCTACATTCATTTATCAAGCGGCGCCACTGATACTCCAAAAATTCAGGCGGCTTTAAAGAAATCCTCAGGAAGAATGATCTGGTCTTCGATTTGTGATGGAAACTGAAAACACTGAATTTCATCAGTGTTTGTATTTACTCAGGAATATTCCACCTTGATTTCTTGAGCAAATGGTATTATTTTTCTCATATTCAAGAGATACGCCTTGACATAAATACCATTATAAAACTATCGGAAAGCATAAAGCCTGTACAGTTAGAACATTTGAATATTATCCTAAAAATGGTTTTGCATTTGAAACCTACAAAACTGGATCATTTATTCCATTTCTTCAGAAAAATTGTAAATTAGAGGTTCATCAGGAGCAATATTCACCAGAACTGTTGAGCAACATAGCGAGGAGCTAAGCTGCTTGCTGCAATGTTACCGCAATTTACAGCTGCAAAAATATTAACATTTTGCCTCCTGCACATTCACCACAAATAGGGAAAAGAAAATACATGTTTTGGAATACTGAACACGTTGTGTTTGGACGTGCTTTCAGATCACAAAACCCAAGACATTTTTAAAACCAAGATCACTAAAGATGCATTATGTAATACCCTCTACCTATTTCCGGGCTATAAAAATATACGTTTTGAATGCAAAGCAAGCTGGCCATAAACTGTGACAAATCCATGGGGATGCCCCTAGAGGAAGGTAACTTCTCCAAGGGGTTGAATGATGCCCACCAGGGACACACGCCATCCAGGAGGACAGTGAAGCCCATGTATACAGATACATGTGAAAACACATATACATATATACGTACATAGATGGCATTTGAGAACAGGCAGCAGTTACAAAAAAAGCAACCTTTACTTTCCTGTAAAGGGGTTGCTGAGGACACCTACTTGCCTGTCTTCCTGCATTTCCCACACGACCCAGGCGGAGGGAAAGGAGGAAATGCTGGAGATGAAGGCAGGTCCCACCGCTTGCTTCAGCGGCCAAGACACAGCGATATAAACGGCGATATAAAACTTAATGGGCTAGATACAATAGAAAAACCTGGGAGAAAAGATCGCAAGCTGTAATTTAGCAAGGGGACCCTTGGAAAAAGAGTTAACACGTAAGGATACAAACAACCCAATGCAAAGACCACCCTTCATTATCTCCTTCTTCCACAGGGCTACGATTCAGCTGAGGTCTTCTGGTATTGCACTGAAAACCACTGTAATACCATCAAAACCAGTAAAAGATGTCTTGAAAACTCACGTGTCTCTTAAAACATCTGCGCTTCCTTCAGAGCAAGGGAGTACTGCACAGACCTTCTGAACAGCAGATTTCTGCCCTTGCTAACCTTGGACCAGGCATTTTTCATATCCCCAATGTTTCACTGTTTTCAATGACAGCCAAAAGTCACAGATGCAGAAATCTGTGGATTCTGCAAATTTACCGTTGTTCTACACTTCTTGCTGTTTCCATCAAGATCACGCTTTGATACATATAAAAAAAATACTTGTATTGAGATACATTTACATTACAAAGACCCTTCGCAATAAAAAGCATTGCCTTTTTTTCAACTCAGTCATTCATATAGGTACCTGCCTCAAGCCATAAATAAATAAATAAATAAAAGAAGGGATACTGTTGCTCCCCCATCTACTCACATTAACAAAGCCCTAATTTCAAAGATTAGTAAAGACTTTGTAAAGGGTATCATCATAAAACTTGGAGTAATTTCCTAGAAGGTCACCTTGATTATGGAAAAGAGCTTAAGCAATTTAAGCTTTTTTTTTCTCAGGAAGAGAAGAATAAGGAGCAATTAATACAGTTTCCTCTGAAGATGTCTTTGCAATTCAGGCATATATTTATGTTAATAACAACAATAGTAATTAACAAAACATTCCAGTACCTGAAGTAAAATTCCCTCAATTCTTCAGTCCCTAGGGACTGGAAGAACCTGAAGGAGGTTTAAGATAAACTTACAAACACAACAGGCAAGATAGATATGTGCCTTGCTCTATTCTTTCAGTCCCTATCTCATTTTGCACACTTTTAATCATTTTTGATCAGGTGATGAACATGGCAAAAGCCGGGGCGGGGAGAAAAGGATCCATTTTTCCTCTAAAGACTCGGCAGTAAGAGAAGAGTCATTTCCAACATAAACGCAACAACCCCCTGAGTGAAGGTGCAGTTTGTTGGCTCGAAAGGCCTGATCTAGGATCTCCTGAGAGCTACGTAGTGTCTTCTCAGATATTTGACTCCCAGTTACTCACAGGAAGAAGAAAGGAGCGTGGTGCAAAGTCACCACTCTGCTCCACGACCTGAAACGATGCAAGCACTTCTCTGAGAAGCTCAGGAACATGAGGCTGTTGCTTTCTGGATTGCAAAGACGTTTTCTGGCAGGCTTCTTACTGCTATCCAAAGCCCTCTACTTTTTATTTTTTACAAAATGATGTAATTGAAATCATATACTCGTACCCCAGACACCATTTCACTTTTACAGTACAACAAAGCAAAACTGATGTGCATTGATCTGTCCAGACAGCTTTAATGAAGTAGAACACCTTCTACAGTGTAATTTCTCTCCTGATTGTGTTACTGTATCTTATTATTTGTATGTCACAGAAAGAATATTTTACTCATTCAGTACCTTAACCATAACTTATTAATACAGAGCACCTCACCTTCGTGGTTAACGTGGGACCGAGACAGAGCATACTGAAGCTTTATACTGCAGACACACTGCCACTTATTTCACTGCAACTGAAATGCTAGTTGAATTATGCCTCTTATTTAGCTCAGCTTCACATTATTAGCTCCAGAAGCCGATCTGTCATACAACATTTATTCACATAGCCAGCAAAAATAATTTTTTGTTCTTTGTAATGACTTAAAAAAAGAATCCCAAGATATATCTGGAAGAATAGCAGGAGCTAAGACACAAAAAGATATTGCAAGAACCAAAAGCAAGCTGCAGGGCACAACTTAAAGAATGGCAAAGAAATACGCAGCAGGACAAAAAAACCTTTGAGACAGATGCTGGGGAAGGCAGCTCCTCCTAAACGTCCAGCCAATGTCTTGCAGGAACATCCCACTCCAGTGGCTTGGGGAGAACCGGTTACAGGGACATATCTTGTCATGTGTAGGTCACGGAAGAGAATATTTCACTTATACTGGTACATTAATGGCAACTTTATTGCTCATTGTAAATTATCATTAGCAGAAACATGTGCAGGAACATACCTGTGGGCACCCCGTGTTTTGTCCATTGACATTTACTGCATCCCACAGCTGCAGATCTCGGGCTCCAGTGCTCTTCCACATGTTTCTTTCCTCTATTCAGGTAGCTACAAACTTCCTCCTGTAGAGAGAGAAACACCCTGGATGAACCACATGCAGAGATTTCTTGCTTTAGCCAAGAGCAGGCAAAAGATCAGGCCATTTCTTAAATTCATAGGGAAAAAAAAAATCCAAACCATGATGCTACCCAGGCTGACCAGAAGTGATACTTAAAGCACAAAAGTTGTGTTGCACTGTTTTCTGCACCTTTTCCTTCTTCCACCAGGTATTTGCTGAGAGGATGCAGCGAATCTCTTGTAATTCAAGAGATTTCCCTTTTTAATTGACCTTTAGCCTGCATTTTTGCTATCATTAACAACGAATACTTTTTTTCTTCCCCATTAAAAACAAAATCTGCTCACCCAAAAATAGTTTCTGCCCTTTAACCCTTTGGATTTTGTGTGTATATTTTTCATATTATCAACTCAGGCTATTAGCCTCAGTGATCATATTCCAGTAATTAGAGGCAAACTGGCATGCAAATTGCTACTTGCATGGTCCCCTCCATTACCTTATTTACAGTATGGTAAAAATTTCACTTCCAGGGAAGTCCAAGGCAATGAGGGAGAAAAAAAGTCGCGGCGCATGATGCTGCGCAAGCCCCTGTGTAACCCCTGGGGAAAAACACAACTGTGTGTTAGAGCAGTGAGCCAAAAACTCACGCTTAGCAATGAGAGATCCCCATGTTTTAACTTATTCCTTCAGCCTGGCATTTCTAACGATACATTTTGAAGAGCCCGGGTGCGCAGGAGGGATCGCGCTCCCTGCGCTCCGGTGCCATGCGCCGCTCGCGGCAGCGGCCGGAGCTAGAAGGAAAAGTTCCCCACCAAGTAGACCAAGCCCTCTGCCAAGCGCTGACACGGCTCAGGTACCTGCAGAGCAGAGATTCAGGAAAATGGAGTGTTTCTGCAGCAAGGTCTCCTCTATCTGGTGTCCATCACAGACTCAAGATAGGGTGTAATAGAGTAGAAAGAACCTAAATGGGCCAAAGAACAAATCCATATATTAAAATTCCCCTTCTTTCATTTGCTCGCTTATCTTTGCCACGCAACTATAATAAAATAATGTTAGAAACTAGCAATTCCTATAGTGTTAAGCTTTGGTCATCATTTAACCCATGGATCCTCTCCAAACGTGCACGGAAATAAGCAGCGTTTTTGTCACAACTCGACACACGTTACTGCAGAAATAATCATCCACCACCACAGCGGCTTTTGTTTGGAAAAGGAAAGAAAGAAAGAAAGAAAAAAAATGGCTAAAATGTACAAAAATTGTTAACAGTCACCGTATAAATCATGTTCTTCGCATTAATGTTATGCATCTTTATTTTTCAGGAATCCAAATAGTGCACGGTGTGAGTCTCTGCAAATCACAGCCACCCTCTGAAATGTTTAATTTACATGTAAATGAGATTCAGGGACCTACCAGTTGCAGATATTCCCTTTTTTGTCATAAACTGGCCTTTCAGCTTAACTGCAAAGATAACATTATGGCAACAAGATTACAACCGGTCCTGTAAAAGTTTTGCTTTAAAAACACCGACCACAAGAATTCAGTGAACAAGAACTGTGCCATGCGTAGGGAAAAAAAACACAGCCAGACATGAAAAATCTTGCTGCCAGAGCAGCAAATGTGAAATGGCTTAATTTTCCAATAATCATAATAAAACTAGGACTTGGGGAATTACGGTGTTTTCTAACGCACCAATTGTTTAGCTGAAGAAGTCTGTCTATAGACTTTATTTTTCCAGAAGAAAAACACCCATCGCTTCTGCTACTCGATATACAAATTCTTATCTTAGTCCAAAATATTTCAGGCATGTTCTGCTTGAAGCGGCTTCCCAGTGGAGGTAGCTCTGCCACCTCCGTTGCCTAAGGTTTAGCTTCACCTACCTCTTGCTCAAGAAACCTAAATGGAACTGCTGTAAAGACATCTCAGATGTAGGACATGGAAAAGGTTTTCACTCCAGAGCCCTTTCCATGGCTCCATTACCCTGTCAAGGCACCCAACTGCAAAGGCAGCATGAATTCAGGATTTTTGCCTGCCTGTCACGACGACACAGCACCCCAGCAGACCATGTGCTTAAGAAGGGCTTTGCAATGGGAAGAAGGAAGAAGAAATCACACAGGCAAGTCCCCAAATCTCCGTGACATCTCGTTGCTAAGTGCCCATCTCCCCTGCCTGTGTTTCCTAACTCCGTGTCTCCCAACATCCTCAAACATGCCATACGCCTTAACGTGAAAAACATCCTCAGCTGGTTTAAGCACTTGAGCAATGTCACTTCTTAGTTATGCGCCAAGCAAAAGAAATCCCTTTTTTTCCGTCTTACCCTGGATAGGAACCCCATCTGTTATCTTGGCTGCTCTGCTCCAGACTTTTTTTTTACTAGTTTCTCTCCTTTTTTTTTTATTTTGAAATTGGATGACCAAACCTTGACCCTACGCACCGAACACCATCTCCAAAGTGCTTCATAAAGAGTTGGCACAATCCCTCAGGCTTTCCCTTCTTGACCCAAACTAGTATCTTCTTAAACAACCTTTGCTGCTGCTGTTACTTATGTAGCAGCCTGGGGACTTACAGGTGACGTCCCAAGCTCATTTTCCTTTACGTAGGCAGTATTTCACTTCCATGCTTTTGAGGTATCTCAGTCTCTGCAAATACTAATCGAGATCTGCAAATATTACATATGTTACCTTGGAAAGTCAATTAATCAAGCAGGGTGTTCCTGAGAACAGCTGCTTAACAGTATTACAGAAAGTGTTTGCTGGCTCCATGTAAGAAATCAGTTATGTTAAGTCATATTACATCAGGAACCACCATGTCAGGATCTAACTCTCATTCTGTTCCCTGCCACATACAGTTATGACCATAAACTTTCCTCTTTTTTCTCCTCCTGATAAAACCCTGGAAAGGAACAGGGGGCTTTGCCTCAAAAACCATCTGAAGCCAGCACAGTCTTGGTTTTTCATATGAGAGATAAAACTTTGACTGGAATTGAATATTCCCAATATTAAGGGTGTTCCTAAGGCAAAAGGGGAGGAACTACAGGGGACACCACACGCTGGTCCATCACGAAGCTGGTCCATCAGGAAACAGGCATTTGCTTCACCGGGATGTGCCCAACCAGGCAGCTCTGCATCTCTAGCAGCTTCTTGGCACTGTTTCTCTTCCCGAACAATTTTGCAGCTCGCTGCTCTGGCCCTTGTGTAGCTTTTCCATTATTTTTCACTTTGAAGAAAAGCACCACATTATCAGTGATTTATTAGGATTTTACCTATGGCTAATGACGACCGATTTCAATAACCTCCTTTTGAAGCTCTCTCAAACTATTGGTTAGCACTCACGCTCCTTGCAACCCCTGCCTGAGACTCATGCACTACACTAACTCATTAACAATCCCTACAACAGGCGGATAACGACAGGATAAATCACTCCAACTTTCACCCAATTTGCACGTGAAGCTCGTACCCTCGCCCTGCCTGATGCCGCTGCAATAATATTGCTATTCAACAAGTGTTTGAATAGAAAAAAACATCTTATATCCCTTGCCTAAATTTCATCTCAATGCTCCCCACCTTGCAACTACTCCACACGTAAGCACTAGGGCAGCCTGAAGCTGCAAATGTCTGTTTGACGTGGGGAGGCATTTTCCTTCACAATTTACTTCCTTGGCCTTTTATATCAGGCCCCGTTTCACAGTTAGTGAAGCAAAGCAACGTGGTCACTGGAAAAATAGCTTTGGGTCCAACATGAAAGGAAATAGCTTTTTATAGCTTATTACAGAGTTCTCCCACTGAACGACGGGGGAAAGTGCAGCACAACGAGACAGACTGGCCGCCGCGCCGTGTTTTACTCGTGCAGCCAAAAATTGTTTTTCCTCCAAGAACCCCTGAGCACACTGGGCAGTTACAGCCAAGTCTGACAAGACACGGAGGCCTCAGAAGTTTTGAGCCTGCTACAGGTTTCTGGAGCAGTGGTGGTGGGATAAAAACATGCCTCAAAACTGGTTTCCCCTCTGAGGGCAAGGCTGAAGTTCAGCAATTACCCCATCTTCCTCCCCATCTTACAGCCTGTTGGGCTTGAGCTCACCTTTTCCAAGAGGCTGCATGTTCTGTTCCCAGCTGGCAGAGCTCACAGGATCCTTCCCGGGCTGCCACCTGAGCTGCTGGAATTATCGGCCTCAAAATCCAACCCCGGGAGGTGAAGGACGGTGCATTTGCAGTAGGGAGCCTTCGGAACACGACGGAGGTGTTTTCCTCCAGCTCATCCAAAGTTTTGCTCTAAGTGGGGCCTTTCTCTTTGAATCCAAAAAGTCTGTTTCTATAAAACTCTATGAACTTCAAAGAAGCACAAGGAAGTAAAGTACCATATGGCCTATTCACATTCATGGGGTTGCCATCCCACTTAATAAATCTTTCTTTACTTACATTTTTGATAAAAATATTGTGTCCTACAGGGATTTTAATTTTACATCTCAAAAGGAGGTTAATATATTAAATTTTACTATATACAGATTAAAAGAGGACTTTTGAGATTTTTCAAACTTATCTCCTCAACTAAATACATTTTCTGACTTTGCACTTGGGGTAATTGTAATAGAGTTTTTGATCCCTGGGTAGATGGATGTAATAGTCCTATAAATCCCAGATTTTCAGCATCTTCAAAGACTATAAAATGTTTATGAGAGAATATGGTTTTAGAGACATCTGGTGGTTATATAATCCTAAGGAGAGAAATCAACAGCGAAAGCATTAAACATAAATTCTACTTTTTCAACAAAAGCATCCTGTAAGGAGGAAAAGCGACTAGCTTTCCCCTCACACCGAGGTAGATAATTTGCCCTGAGAGGTGGCTGGGTTTATCGCAAGTAGGCAGCTTTGCTCGCATTAAAGAAAAAGAAAACAAAAGATTTTTTTTCAAGATAAGTTAGTGTATATTACTTTCAAGGGCGTTTAAACATATCACAGTCTAGTCAGAGTACGATGGGGCAAGAAATTGGAGATACTGCAAGTCCCACTGCTAGACAAACTCCTTATCTCACTTGTGTCTGAGCTGGTCCTTTCTCCTAACTTCTGCTGCGCTTTTGTCAGCGAGTTCCCCAACTCCTTGACTTACTTTTCTACTTAAATACTTGCCTACAGAACAGCTCAGAAACCAAACAGCATCTTCAAACTTGTGACACTCTGAGGGGACGCTGAAGACTTGATGATTTAATAAGGTCAAATTATGAATCCTTATACATCCCTGTGTTAGTCATTGAGACACGTTGTTCCCCGGTGAAAAAAAAAGTATGTTTTTGCACTCATTCCAGAGCAGTTTTGTATCTAAAGTTTTCATTTTGGATGTGATTTACATGCAACGAGCCACATTAGTATTTCATTATGTTTGAGATTATACATGTACATAATTCAGGATATTTAAAGTCACGGTTGCTGTAGAAACCATAATTACATTTCTTGTTAAATCATTAAAGTTAACATCATTTATAGAATTGCAAAATACTATGCAAGAGTAGGAACAAGGCAGCATAAGGCCACTTCGCAGCCCTGCTCTGTCCACGCTCATGTAGGAACTGCAAAATCAGGATTATTCCCCAAAAACAACTGCCCTTACACTTGATCCTTTGCCACGCTTTGGAAAACCTGAGCTTCTTTCCAAGCAGCTGTGGGCTGGTATCTGGATCCTTGTAGACACATGAAAACTGTCCATATTAATCATGTCTTACGTTCCCAGCCATAACAGAATTAGCATTCAAGTGCACAGCACCTAAATCATTACTTAAATTAGCATCATTTGTCAGATGAATCCTTGTCTCCCTTTCCAGTGATAATCCACAGTTAATTGAAGTGTTGTGTAATACCAAACCTGCTGGGAAAAAGAAATGCTTTAAAATTTTCTGATGGTCCATATGAAAGTGTGCTACTGGATCAACCGTATCAAGGCACATGAGTCTCATCTACCGAGGGCCAGAAGTTATTTCAGTGTCAGCAGCAATTTTATATGCTTCATTATGCTGCAATTTTCCTTGTAATTCCCAGAGACTTGGAATTGTATTTAAAAGGCATTTGCACAGGCAACGGTTGCTATCCGTACTGACTGGCAAACAAAACACAAGAAATTAGAGGAGACAGAAGACGGTCGGCGCATCCTCTTGGTCAGGGCTCGGCTCCTGAAGCCCCGTGCAGATGGGGAAGCTTCCTGCCACGGCAGGCTGCATCCCTATCCGTAACTGCAAACTGGTGGCTTTCAGCATGGAAAACCAACCCGCTCCCTCCTGCTCTGCCACTCGTTCCGCTCCCGAGTTACTGAAGTTGTCACACGCTCTTCACGGTGTTTGCAAGACACGGTCTTCAGGTGTTTGCACCAAACCGGCTCCATCGAGTCTTTCAGGCACTGTCCCCAAAAACCTGAGGCACCTTCTCCTTTCTACTGCCTCTCCTAATTATTTCTGATTAACTTCCTTCACCGAATGGCTATTACACTGATTAAATCACAAGGATTACCAGGGAGGCAAGCTCTTCCTTTGAACATGAGTCTGTAACAATTACAAAGCAAACTCAAAGGCAAACACCAGTACAGAGATTCTTAGGAGCAATTCGTCGTCAGCTGTCACTCAGACCGCTGCAGTCTTTGAGCTAGTTATTTCAAATTGGAAACCCATCTAGCAAAGATGTTACTGCTGATTAAATGATTGATTATAATGGCTTTAAAATACACACTTCAAAACTTTCAGCTGGGTAAAATCCATCAAACTTTGAAGTTTCATTGCCAATGCAAAACTGAAGTTTGATTTACACTCTACTAAAGCTCCCCAAAGCAGCTTGTGAAATTGAGCCCAACAACAACAAATCTCCTATAATTTGGGTACTGGATTAAAGAGACTGCAAATGCTTATAGTCTCACCAGGTATTAATTCAGATGCTGCACAGGAAAATTAATATGTTACAAGTTCCAAGTATAAGAATAACGAACACGGGAGAACGAAGTATGTCCCTGAAGATCTGCATGCAACACACCACAGCATAGGGATGCAGGTCCTTGCTAAAGGTCGGGCTTTTCACGTGCTGCTTTGTGTTTTCCATCAATATCGTCAGGTAAATCTTCAAAGTTTGGAGCAAAGCACCACCGATTTTCATGCTTATCTAGGACTTATTGGAAAAGTGCCTGCCTTCCTTCAATATATAAAACCGAAGCGGATTTCTAGCACTCCCATCTTTCAGCAAGCCTGGATGGGAGGGTCTTTTGCTATTTCATTATGGCATCTTTTTTTCCCCTCCAATGTGTGAAAAATAAAAGGGAAGAGAAGGGAAGTGGCACCCAACTTTTCATTCTCCTTAAATTACGATTCTGACAACGGAAGGAGGAAGGAGTTGTAATTTCAGCTGATGACTACACACCGGTCCTGTGTTTGACCATAAATTCTGTTTTTTTTCATATCTTCTCTCGCTGCCCCTTAGTGGGTTGAGGCCCTCACACCCACCTTCCTCGAGTGGGTGAGCACCATTCAGAAGGGAGGCACATTTTCAAAGCTTGTTAATTAAACATTATCCCTCTCTAATCACAGCTCTGCTGCATCTTCCTACAGACTTGCTTATTAATGTTGTTTTGGTGACAGTGTAATAGCCCTAAGAAGTCCAGCTAATGACAAAATTCATCTTTTTAACATTTTTCACCGTTACGTATTTATCACTTTTATTTCTATTTGGGCTTAGGTGTCCTGATTTTATTCTCATTTATGAAGCTCCTTTGGCTTCTTACATCCACGTGGGTTGTAAAAACAATACATGGGGAAAATGACAACCGATTAATTTTACAAATGTAAGGCGTCTAGAGGAGGCCTACAAAGTTGTCCTTCCTCATGTATCATTTCTGTTTACGGCATATGAATTTAGACATTACTTACTGGACCATGTAACTCAAAAAAAAAGTAAGTACACCACTTCTGTTTAATTTTTGTGCATTTAGTGCATTTTCCTCATCTACCAGACAATATTTAATCACTCAAAGCTAAGGAACAGAGAATAATTATTTACCCATGTCCTTCAGTAGCAGTTTTTCAGAGTTTGCAAAGGGAGGAAAAGTCCTCCCTAAAAGAGCTTCCTCAGGTTATCTCAATAAAAGCAACCCTCGATCGATAGCTCTGCTGAGCCCAGGACACAGATTCCAGGGTTTACCATCTCTCAGGCCTTTGCTTTAAATGTCAGAGATTCTTGTCTGGTTTGGGAAGATCTCCAGGGAGCTGCCCCATTCAGCACAAGGATTCTTAAGACTTACTTAAAAGGACCAGGGAGAAGATGGATAGCCTGCAAATCCCAACAAAACCTCACCTCCGCTTCCAAGGAAAGTCCCATAAATCTCTGAGAGATTAGCTCTGGTTTGCAATTTGTTAGTCGGACCAAGACTGACTGACTTCATACATGAAGACCTAATAAGAGCCAGCCTATGGAAAGTACACTATAAATAACAAAAGGGGACTTTATTCCTAGCATTAAGCTCAACCACTTTTTCTGCCAAAAGCACACAGAAAAGTATTACCACACACACCTAAGGGGAGAAGTGCAGACTTCATGAAACACCCAATACACACGTTTTACCCTCTAATTTTTTGTTGTCTGCATTTTCTGCTTTCTCAGAAAGTTGCAGTGCTTTGCAGGGTAAACTTTTGAGCTTCGTCAGCATCATAGCTCAGGTCCTTTCCTGCAGTATTTTGGGTTTTCTGCCACCATGACAAACTCAAAGCAGCGCCCACTCACGCTATTAGCTTCCTTGCTGACTAACTATTCCCTCTTGATGAGCTCCCATTGCTCTGGTGAGGGTCCATTTTTGGTCTCCCATCATTTCTCTCTGAGCATCTCCCAGGCTGGTTTCTCATGAACATCTCTTCTCCCCCCTAAAATGTGATTTTCAGCCTATATGAGTTGCAAAGGCTCCCAAGAGTCTTGCAAAAGCCCTTTACAAGTCTCATTCCCCCTGTTACAAACTACCTGCTGGCAAGACTCCCTTTTGCTGACAGTGCCTGCTTTCCCCAAAATACCATTTTATACTTTAGCTCCCATTAAAACACTTGGATAAAGGTTTCCGTAACAGTCCATTTATTTTAAAATTTATTATTTTAAAGTTTATTCCCTTCAATGCCTACATATTTCTGCAGCGTTACTGAGCTGCAGCAAAATGGAGCAACGTATCTTCCTCCAGCCAGAGCCTGGTTTCAGCCAGATGAGCATTAATCTGGAGTGTTTTCTCAGGAGTTACACTCATTTAGCTAACAATCGTCTCCAGACCGTTGAATTAAATTGCTTTACAAGGCACTAGTTTAATTTTAAGTAATATTCTTTAAATTAATATAAATGTGTCTTTGAGTTATATTTTAAATAAGACCTATTTCAAATGCATTAATTAAATTACCTTGTTTTATAGATATTGAACATTTAGCAGGCTTTTATCAGTGCCAGAAAGCCAGCAGTAAAGTTCCTGCTGGCTACACTCATAGCAAGAGTGAAATCTAAATGTGCCCATATTTGCATGTGTACACTTTAAAAAATAATGGAAATATCATCATTAACATTCCACGGATTCTGACAAAATTATAAACTACATACAAGATTTTTTTTAAAGGGTATTTGTTATAACCTGAACGCACTATGAAAAATCTTGCTCCTTGCAAAATCAGCCCAGCTGAATTCCCATTTCTCCTGATGTGGACTAAAATTGGCCTATACTCTCTGTACGAAAGGGTTGAAAGAAATACAATGCAATGCACTTGGTGGTTATAACTTTGTTACCTGCAAAACCTGTTTGTCCAAATACAAAGGCACATCAGTTCCGCCTGAAAATTTCACCGGCGCTAGGAGTTCGCCAACCAAAAGGGGCATTTCTCAAATTTCCAGTCTCACAAGCCAGGTCAAAACAATTTTTTTTAGAAATGCCAAAACTTCTTACTCTTTGTGCAACGTAATCCTGCCCTCCTACACACTCTGATAAATAGGAAGCATTGGCATGAATTTAGTTTAAAACCCCCCTTCCTTTGCTGCAAGGGCTCCTGTGCCGCTGGCGGAGCTGGGGTCAGCGTTCAGGTCCTGCCCATAAATATTCAATGGTAGTGCCTGTCCTGAGATTATAAATCAAATTTCTTTTTTCCAGCTAGCTGCCAAAGTTGAAGCAGCAACTAAGCCAAATGTTAGTGACTGCTGCTTCCTCCCACACACAGACATCATCACCCCCACGCAGACATGTCTGTCTATCAGCATAGCCACGGCCTCAGTGGAAGTAGTGGGTTTGATATAAATAAAAAACAAAGGACTTGCTTCATTCCATTGAATAAAGCAGTACAAAGGTTGGCGCATATTTACTATGGCATGAAATGGTTGTGGAAGAGGACTGATGGCTTCACCCTATTCACCCAACATACCTGAATGGGAAATGTATTTACATATGAATTAACACAGCAACAATAATTTTTACTTTTTTTTTTTTCCAGAGCATGATACCCTCTTTCCTCATGCTCTATATTCAGGTTTACCCTCTAATGAAAGATCCATTTATGGAGAAGCAGGAAGCAAAGAAACAAGTAACCCAACACTATCAAACCACTCTTCTCTCTAGCCCAAGGCCAAATCTTTGGCAGATCCCTTAAATTCATATTACCTAAATAAATGGAATAGAAAACCCACCCCTGTGCCTGCTTCTCTGGCCAGTTTTGCAATGCGACAGGTATTTCTGGTACATTTATGTGTGATTGACTGAGTGATGCTCAGTACCTAGCAAGGCTCCACTTATACTTTTTGTGCAACACAAAAGATGAAGCTCCTTATTCACCTGCAAAAATATTATTCCAAGGCCTAATTGTGCCCTTCTATCCAAGCAAAGCCCCTGCCAAACTGCAGATTTTTGTTGTATTAATGTTTGTAAAAGAATAAAAAAAAGAAAGTTCATTTTAATTTACTCTGTTAAGTGACAAAACGAACAGTGAATATTAAAATAATACAAGGGTTTGGCTATTTCAAAGCCCAAATGGCTCTGGGTTAATATATGTTTATTTTTTGCCTCTATAATGAATGCTTCTAAATATTCTCAGAGAAAAGGAAGACTATTACCTTTTTAATATTTAATATTTTGCAGCCGCATACACAGAATCAATTTACCATAGGTATATTTCTGGTAAAAGAAAATAGCTGTATTACAAGGCTGAAATGTAGCTCTGATTGTAAAAGCTCTGAAATACCCATGTTTTGCATCCAGAATGTCGAGTAAAAAAGTCAACCTCCCAGGCTTGAGGTGAGCTGCACATAAAATAGCAAATAATCAAATGCAAATACAATTGAAAATCTGTCTTGCACAGTGGTACATGCCCAGATCTACTCACATGGCAAAATACTCTAGGATTTTATCAGCTGGATATTTTTAAAAACCCTTATCATTTAAAAAAATGTCATCATGGCTAACATCACTGCTGAGATTATCCACACACTATAAAGGATTATATGAATTTCTTCCTTTTTATTCAGTGTATCACCTGAGGAAGAATTGTCTCCCAAACCCCATACAGAATATTCTCTATTCTGTCTTTTGTCTGTATTTTTGCTTTAGTTTTGTCAACCGATTTCTTACAAAATTAGAAATAACACAGGGCCTCCCAAAGTGAATTAAATCCTTGGATGCTATGGCTCGAGTTGAGATCCTGCAGCTTATCCCTTTGGCAATAGATGCAGGTCTTCAAAAACCATACACAAAGCAGTCATGACATACACTGTTTCAGAGGTGTGCACTCTGCATGCAAGTGTGGCAAAATACAAAGTTATTGGATATTTAAACCAGGAAAACATGCACCTTTCTGTTGCACAAAATTTACACTGATGTATATGCGGTGAATTTGTTCCAAATTCCTTCTTTTGCGCTTTTTTATATTCCCTTTATAAGATTTATTTATATTTTCATATTATATATTTATATAATCTTATTTTATGTAAAATTTTACATTAGAATTTTATATTCTATGCTTATAGGATATTTTATATTATATTTTATATTTATATTTTGTATATTTTATATCGATTATATTTATATACAGGTATCACAGACATCATAAAAATCACAACACTTTAACGGATCGGGAGGGCCCCTGGAGGCTTCCCATCGGACTCACCGCTCGAGGAGGGACTGTTCCAATTGCTACATCAGGTCATCTTCACCACGCTGAAGTCTCGGTTCTTCAGCTTTTCCACACAGGTCTAGTGTCCGGAGACGCTGACATCTCCAGGTTCTCAACTTTCTGTTACTTCCCTCCACACAACTACAGCAGAAGACTTGGAAACTGGTAACAGTCATAGTATTAGTTACCAGTTTATAAGGTGATAAAAATCATATAATCTACAACAGTGATTAAAAAAAAGATAAAAAGCTCCTTCCTGTATACTGTTTTCCTTGTTAGACTTGTTAGATTTTTTCTGTAGACAACAGGCCTTGAGGGAAAGCTCCACAGCCATGGCGAGACGCAGTGCCCATCGCATCCTACGGGTGCTGCAGAACTCCCAAACTAGCTGTGGTGACATGTGGGGGGCACAACCTGCCCCTCCTGAGGGCTGCCTGAACGCACTTCCTGAAGGAGGCACCTTCTTCCACCATTCCCAGCTCCTGAGGCCCTGTGGCTCTCCTTCTGCTCCCCTCATAGGGGCAGACATGGTGGGAGGCCATGAGGCCCTCGCTGCCGGCCTTAGTGGATTGAATTCCTTTCAGAGAAGATAAGGAAGATTTTCCAAGACTTTTTGAAAGCCAATTCCAAGAGCAGATGCCTGCTGGGACTTGCTAAGATCCCTGCATTCCCTCCTAGAACCAGACACAGGCCAAGAGTGTGTGGAAGAATTGCCTGAAAAGGGGGAACTTAAAGGAAAACTAGGGCCTAACAGAAGTTTTGGGCTTACCGAAGCTTGTGTGGGCTGATACCCACTTGCCACGTCCAGGATGGCTGGTATGCAGGGACTCTGCTCCTCCACGGTTCCCTTGGCACCACAACCTGCCCTCCTCACAGCTGCAAAGAGGAGTAACGGAGGGTGGAGCGGAGTGAGGACACCACAGCCGAACTCTGCGATGCTCCCTGTGCTGGGCCACTGACAAGCCGCACAGTGGCTGCCCAGTGGGAAATGCACGATAACATGTCCGGTGCTGAGCAAGGGTGGCAAATCACCCCTTTTGGATGAACTTTGCTTCACCTTTGCTCATCATAATGCCAACACGCACCTCCATCCCAAAAGCTACCTGCCTCCGAGGTACCTCTCACTGAGCACGCACTCTAGATTTTCTATTGACTGCACCTTTAAATGAAAGTGAGAGACTTTCACCAATCAGTAACAGTAAATATGACTACAGTCACTCAAGCTCCACCTGAATGTGAGAAAAAAAAAGTATAAAAGGTGAACTAAGGAGGAAAGAAAGAGGAGGGAAGACTCCATCATAACTTCTGGGATCGCTCAACGGGCTGAACCCCCTTTCCTCCCCTCGGGTCGGGACTTCACCTCAGGAGACTCAAGACTGAGAGCCCTCTCCCATCTTCAGGGGTGAGTGATGATTGCACATTTGTACATCAGAGCTAGCAAAAAATCCCACGCCATAGTAAAGAATTTCCTGTGCTGACATCCGAAACCTGCTTTGTAAATGCTGCATTTGAATAAATCCCACTATTTGCGAACTCAACTACTTGTTTGGAAGGTGATCGGGCCTACGGTCTACAGACTGTTCGTGAATCTGATACTGCCAGAGTTGGGCCTAGAGCTACCACAGTATCTTCTGTGGTATCTTCTGCCCCCACCACCACTTTCAAACTGCAACAGAGAGACACTAAAGAACATAGCGCTGCATGCACAAAAACACACACACTGCAGTGCAGACCTGCTCCTAAAAATGAAATATTCCCTCAGCTCTTCCCTGCCCCCAGTGCCTGCTTGCAAGTTTCTTTGAGAAAAGTGGTGACAGGGAACAAACTCTGATTTCACTTTTTCTTGTCACATAACTCAGCCAACCTCAACTCCTCTTTACTTTTATATTCTGTTACTTATATACCTGCTGAAACGCTGGGCAGCAGACATCACAGCCAGGGACTCAAAATACTCAAAATACTGTGTTCCCACTACTGCACTTCCCTTTGAGACCTCTGCTATTCCTTCTCAATGCATCACTCCTGCCCCAGACATTGCACTATAGAGAGAGGTGCTTTCCCCCACTGTAACAACTTACTATCAGGCAGACTGTCTCCAATGTTTAGCTGCTCAACTGGAGATGATCAGGGACTGCCCAGTCGGTGTTTGCATCCTGCACACTAATAAGATAGGGATGACCGTGGTCAAGACCTGCCAAGATCACAGAAAAGGATTTCACACATTTACAAGTCAAGAAAATAAGAGTGAAGATTTTTGAGCAGTTTTGAATGGGGCCTGTTATGGATGTTTACCTTCTGGGCACCATTTCAGCCATCGCTCTTCCCAAGGACTATCCCACAAACAGCAAGAAGCACCTGCTTTTCATGTCCTACCAGTTTTAGAGCTTCTAGTTTTTCAAGAAATGTTAAAGTACCATCTATATTGAGGAATTCACTGTGGCAGAAGCCCTGCTGTCTGTGCTTATAATTTTAATATTTGAAGGAGATGCCCATCTTTTCTTCTAATAAGCAGCAGTAAATAATCCCAATTAAATACTTAATATCAGGGTATTTGCCCTTTACCTATAATTGTCTTTTTCTCCACTCACAAAGGGAGATGATTTAGTCTCACCTATACGTTTACTAACACTTTTCCCTCCTAGATTAACATTTCCAGCACTGTTTGACATTTTGTTTTCATGATTTTCTTTTCCAATTATCTTTTTATTAGCTGTGATTCTGTGCCTTTTATCGGGGGTGCGGAGGGCCATCTGTCAGAAACTCAACGACTGCTGCATGAGCCTTGCGTCAACATTGCACATATGCAACAGACTTAAATTAAAATTAAACAGCCCAACAAACAGAAAACACCTAAGTTATTCTGCCAGAGGTATGAATAAAGATTGTGGTGCCATTAACATTAAAAAGCCTTGTTGCTGCAGAAGAGTGTGGCATCAAGAAATATGTGTCTTATGTGGACGCAGAACCTCCTGCAGGATTAGGACATTTCTGACAAGGTGCAAAGGCCTCCAGAGACAGCACTTGCATTTTCACTAGTTTTATTTTCATCAAGCCTTCCCCCAGAAGAAATTCTGCCTTCAAGTTTAATTAGCGTCTACTTCCCAATTTGAAGAATGCTTTTCAAGTTTCACTGCACCACCATTTACCAGGTAAATATTCCCAGGGACACTTGGCAGATTTTTTTTTTTCCTCTCTTTTTTTTTAAGCAGAATAATTGTCTTACTTTTTCACTATTGCTTTAAAAACTAAGCTGTATTTTACTGCTCATTTCTTTGAAGACCCTTTCCATCAGCAACAGCAAAGCTATTGCACACCTCCAGAGCATAACTCCATGCCTCTGCAGCAGACGACAAAGCTGCCTCCTCTGTCCTTGGAAGGACCGTTAGCTGGAGCTGCAAAGTCCCAACGTGAGACTTTGGGAAAGACCTCTCCAGGCAATGGAGCAGCAGCAACCCCAGGATCATGGTTATGGAGGTACCTGGGTACCAGAATTTCCCCATTGTTTGGTCTCAAGTAGAGAAAATACCCACCTGCACATTTTCCCCATAGTCCTTCTACTTGTAGTTTTAATGGTCACTCGTTCTCTAGTTGAGCAGAGACCTGTCCACTTCCAGGAATATTGGAAAAAAAAGAGAGGTTTCTTACAACATCCTCCCAAGGCAACTCTTTGTGTACTCTTCTGGATATGCCATAAACACAGATGTCTGAATTTTCACAAGCCACTTACCAAGTAAGTTCATTTCCCATGAGCTTGCTCATATTTCCGTCATTCTCTCTCCTCTCTCTCTCCATCTGAGCAACTTCAAAATTGAAAGAGGTTTCAACCCTAGGAAAGTTGCCTGTGAGGTCCCGGCGTCTTCATTTTCTCTCTATTCCCAAGCAGTTTTTTCTTAGTCGATTCTCCCATGCTGCGCTTAAATAGAGTGCAATTTTTCTCAGTCATGTTCTCTGGACTATCTTCCTAAATTAACTTGTCATCTGTACAAATTTCAAACCCGCGCAATTTAACATTTCACTGTTCCGTTCCCATTATTCCTCGGGAATTTTCTGTTGTGAAATGTCACGGTAGTTATCTGAGATTATCTATATCACATTAGCTATAAGTTATCACATTTTTGTAGAATTTTTATTATTATGATCTATCTTATCTGAGTGTCTCTGGTAGAAGTGCCCGACTCTTCCTCCAGCTGCGCTGATCCAAACGCAGCCTCGCTCCAAGCGCTGACAGACGCATTCCAGACAAACCGGATCCCTGGGATCCCGTATGGTTCTTCTACAGGATTTGATCATTTGAGGAAAACAGCTGTCAGGAAATGTCTTCTCCCAGAATTTGGTGCTAAGCTTACTCTTAATTATTATATTTAGAACACGGCAAGTCAGAACAACCTGTGGGAAATGCCAAAGATGCAGAGTTTTTTTTTTTTTTCCCCTTAGTTCTTGATGGCTTTTAAGTCTTTGTAGCGGAATGCCTGGCTAAGAAGGTGACAAATGTCATAGAAAAGCTTACAAATAAAAATGCTTACAAATACACGTGCTGCCAACTTACAGTTTTACCCTTACAGGTCTTGCAAAGTCTTTTCCATTTCTCTAAATTTATTATTCTTCAGCACTCTCCAGAGCAGTGAAATAGTTATCCTAGTAGATTTCCAAAACCTCAGAAAATCCAACCCATTTTGTTCAAACCCGGCAGTAACATTCCCTTTGCTTCAAGCGATACTGTTGAGGCCTGGTTACCCTTCTCAACATCCTGCACTTGCTCTACTCTAAAGCTGCAATATAAATGTTTCTTCAACCTTGAGGTTTCTTAAGAATATGTTTTAACAGCACCCCTAGAGAACATGAAATATAGACTGTCTGGCAGAAATTTTAACATCAATTTAAATTTGCTCTTTGTCTCTGAATATTTTATTAGGCTCCAAAGTTTTTCTTTTTACTTAAAGCATTTACAAGGCACTTTTTCCCCTAAGTGGGGCTTAAAACCATAAGATCCCTAAAGGTTTGTTTAAGGGTATGTGTTTAAAAGGCATTTAATTCTAAAACTTCCATTTCTGCAAGTAATTTCAAGCCACATTATCTCCAACTTTTCTTCTTTAGTATATAGCAGAAGTTGTTTTTCACTCCCATCCACACTTCACATTGCAGAGTTGGGTTGGTGACTCGTGTGCGGAAAACCTCGCTGTCAAGAACTAAATGTCCAAAAAGTAGACAGAGGAGTCCTAAAACTGTATTCGAATAAAGGGAGAGTCCACCAGGCATATCGCTGTGGGGTCTCTCCAATTGCTGGGGGACGTAGCCCCCCTTTTATCCTAATTTCCCGACCGTGGGACGCCCTCTCCTTTTCCCCACTGGCCAAGGCACCCAGAAGCTACAGCCTTCCCGGCCGCCTACACCAAACTCCTGGCCTCGCTCCATCTGTTCTCACCTGAGGTCCCCCGACTCCTTCGTCCCCCTTGCTGAAGAACATGCAGGAATTCCCTCCTTTGTAACGGCACCAACTCTTGGCATCTGCTCTTTTGTCCCACTGCTCATGGCTCCTCTCAGTCTCCCCCCATTTTGTCCTGCTCTTCAGCCAGATTGGGGGGAATCCCCTTATTGTGAATACACAAACTTGGGTATTCCGCTCACTAGCCTGGGTATTTGCAGGTAAATTCGAAAGTCACAAATGTAATATATATTTTTCTACATATTTTTTTCTGAATCTGAACTTTTCTCTTTCACTGATCATTTATTTGATTTATTTATTGTGAATCACAAGCAATAAAGAGTTGTTGGTCCGTATATCTTACACATCGGACTGAGCATCTTGCCTTGTCTCATTAGTTGTTTGAAAAGTCATTTCTTCTGGCATAGTTTTTAGGTCATATGGCTGACTTTGCCACTTACATTAGTTCTTTCTGAGATGTTATCTATGCTTTCAGTGTGCTCGTTGACTTTGCATCACTTCCCTTGACTTTCCCTGTATCTGAAAAATCACTGCTGAACAGCTGTATGTTTTTGTTGTTACAAGGATCAAGCCAGAAGTTTAGGTCAGAGAAGAGATCAGGACAAGAGCTTTCAAAAATGAAAAAAAAAAATTGTCAGCAGCAAGATCCAAGCTCATTTACGCCTCCCCATACCCTTCACAACTGCTCTAAAGCTTTTCTTAATGTATTTCTAAATCCTCCTAGGTAAGCACTTTTAACTTCAGGAGAGCTGTGGACAGGTAAAAGCTGCAGGTACCGGTTACAGTTTTGGCAAAGCAAATACCTTGCAGCCTGAATGAGTCTGTATCATCTGAGAAAGAAAAAAAAAAACATTCAGAAGAATCTTTCCTACCACCTTAACTGCTGTAGGGGAAATTAAAATAATAAATCATTCTTTGACAGGGAGCAATTTCAAACAAGCAGTTTTGGATTTGGAGTGTGACGACCATCACGAGTTTTTTGTCCATTTCCACAACACAATTCAGTAGAATGACACTTTGTATGAACAGCAGAAAAATTAAGGGGGTTGAGGTCTGCTAGCTTCAATCCAGAAGAAGAGATCACGATGGTTAGTAAGATCTTAAAGGAGCCAAACTTGTTTGTTCTTGCTGAAAAATCTACAGAACTAGAAGCTTTTCATTATAAACGTACCTCTGGGTCCTGCCTGCAAAAGGAAACCCACTGATGGCTTGAAAAGCACTCAGTTGAGCACAGGGAGCCTGATTACTTCCCAGGAAACCAAAGTGCTGCCCAATTTGCAGCTATTCTAACGCAGATGCTCTCCTTATTTACATGTCAGTGCAACACTAATAAACTTGGCTCAGGGCTCCTGTGCTGCCTCACTGCACACCCAACGGGGAAAGAAAACAAACCTTGGCATGGTGATGTGTTCCCTGGCAAAACGTTTTCCCCCGACGTTTTTTTAAACCTGTTTCCAAACACTGAGCTAACACACAAAAGAACTCAGAAAAGGGCGCCTGTGTGTCCTTGTAAAAAGGTGGCTTTCCAGTTGAGGCCAGAAGAACTGTGCAGGTTGCCAGGGAAAATAAAACAAAACAAATCTCTCTCAGACTACACAAAGCAGAGTTTTGTGAATCTAGGCAGGTTGCTGTACTGCTAGGTATTGTTAGATAGATGCAGAAAGTCTTTTGATGGCCAGTCCTGCTGTAATAAAGGTGTGTGTGAAATTCGATAGGAAAAAATGAAGACATACACCTGGGGCTGTCATGATCTGACAATCCTTATTCTGAGCCGCAACAGTTTCAGAATGTTTCCTTTTGGAAGCAGTCTCAATATGTTGCATTATGCCTCCATTTACAGTCTCTAATTAAGGGGTTTTATTCTGCCATGAATAGGGAAACATTTATGTAAACTCTATAAAGCTGTCAGCAACATCAGCTCTTCTTTTACCTCTAGCATTTAAAAGTTTATGGGTTGTGTTTTTCTGCATATTATAAGCAGAGTTACAGATTTACTCCTGCCATATTCTGTGATACGGCCTGATGTCTGCTAGGTATTTTGACTCACCAGTAGCTGTAAAACTTGGAGCCATATCACAGGAGAAGATGATCCACACCTGAAAGAGCCAGAGCTTCCACAGTAATCCAGAAGGGAATAGAGAGGAGGCGAGGGGGAGACACTGCGAATCATTTCATGGTGCACAGTGGTAACAAAAGGAGATTCTCGCTCTTTCTCATCCTCTAGAGGCGCAGTTTGCCATTAATAACAACACCTAAAAGTCACTTAAATCACCAGTGAGTACTTTTGCTTCTGCCACTTTGATGCATTGTTTTAGCAGAATCCCAACACACAGTACTTCATTGCATCAGGTTAGATCTCATTTGGATGTTGAGCATTTGCACTGGCTTTTCATCATCTGACACACTGTGCTTCAAAATATTTGCTGCTTTCATTCAGCCTCTGTCCTTTTTCATTTGCCAAAAAATCTCTGATAAACAACATTACCAGCTCTGCTGCCTCTGTGAGCTGGAGAAAGCAGCTCCCACCAGGTCACATCACGTGGCTCCGCTTCATCACATGGCAATAACAAGCTCCCCAATTAAAAACGAAGCCTTCGGTGATGAATAGCTGGTATAAAAGCAGTCAGGACCTGTACAGAGAAAATAAGATTTGCTGCAATGAGAACTCTTACTTTTTGCTGCTGCTCCAGAAAAATTAAAACAGGGAAAAAGCGAAGCAAAAAAGTGATACTTTTGGATCTGTTTCAACTGTGTAAGAGCAGAATAATACATGGCATTCAGTTAAGATTTCTGCTCTAGATTATTTATATAGCATCCTCAGAAACTCCCATCCCAGGTGGAATAAATATTTCCAGACACCACGCATTGGTGTATACCTAGCTTATAGATATGTATCAGCCATGGTAACATAAAGCAAGCTTTAATTTGATTACTTCATACAGTGAAATGTGGTGTTTTCTACAGAAACAAAATAAAAGGCTTGGCCTTTGCTTTTCTCCTACAGCTACAACCAGCATAAACATGGTAACATATTTAAACAAACTTGATCTAGTTTAAGGACACTGATCCCTGAGGCTTTCCTTAGGAAGGAGATCTTATTGGCGTGGGGCACAGTAATTGCTATTTTGTTCATTTATGAAGGCAGTGAGTTGGATTTATTAATCCGATAGTGTAGAATGGAAAGAGATGACAACACCTCTTGGGATATGGGTTCCTCATGTAACACAGCAAAGAAAGCCAGGGCAGGGGGATATTGGCGCGCAGAAATTTGACAGAAAACTTTGAAAGGAGAAGAAAAAAACAATCAAAAGAATTGTTTTTCAAAATTTGGTAGCCGTTTCAAAGCTTTCCATAGGAAATGAAGCATTTTGGAACATTTTCCCCCCTCGGAGCAGCTTCCTCCAGCCTGCAGGCGCCACTTTGCAGAGCGGGTCAGAATCACGTCCTGTCTCCCACCTACCATCAGCTGGCTGCTCGTACTGAGAATCGCCTTGGACAGCCCCGTGTTTGTCCATGCCCGCTTCAGGAAGCTCTGCTGTTTGAGGATGGTGATTTGCTTGTTCACGGCCACTTCCACATCGGGCACCTGAATATCAAAAATGAGAGCAGTTAGGAGCAAATCCTCCGCGCTGACCTCAAGCTGACAGCAAGACGCTGCCCTACACATCTCTGCGTGCGCTGGTAGATTGCTTTCCACAACAAGCACCTCAATATACTATAAATTTTAGAAAATGGCTGTCTGACATTTGACTTGATATCTTCATTTTGTTTTCTATGGCAAAAGGAATAGATTTCTGTTTCTGAAATCCTCACTTTATTCAAGCGGTTCCCCCCAAAGTCACAGAGGTGCCTGTCGCACAAATCACAGTGGCAGAATTATATTATATAGCTTTGAAGAACAGGGAAAGAAATGGTAATGGCAGGAAATTTGTGAAGGGAGCAGGGAAAAAGATATACATTTTTCAGAAGGAGAATGAAGGACATGCAAAGAGCAGAAGTATTATGGTCAAGCTAATGCTATATAGTGATTTCTTTGCATTGATTTGTGACATTTTGAGTGCAACCAAGAAGCTAAGTATTCATTTTTCTTAAAAGCTCTGGCTCTGGAGTTTCTTTATGGAGCCTGAATGCACGCTCCTTCCTGCACCTTCCTGCAAAACCTTTCTTAACACTTACTGTTTCCACAACACACACACTCCTTTTTTGATTATCAGTAATTTCCTGTCCTTTTTATTATTAAAAGGTCAATTAAGCTTCTTGGCAGCATATATTACCTCTTTCACTTCAAATCTGAAGCCAGGTTTGCAGAAATACAAACAACTCTTTCCTGTTATTGTAACTTTGGTTTTACCCCACTGCACTGGAGGCGATTTAGAGCAGCAAATCACTCTAATTGCATCTGCTTCTCTTGCATTTTTCTTCATCTTCAGAGCTGATTACAGCATTTTTTGATGGCACGAGGCGTAACATTTTATTGACCAACAAAGAAACATCCTGAAACACATTTCATCTCCCTCCTATTGATCTAAGTTGAGCCTGGCAATCACTTAAAATCGGATGCTTTACAGGCTGCCAGAGCAGCCTGCGACGTGCAACAAGCAGCGATTCCTGATTTATCAACAGGACTCACCCCGCTGCAAGCAGGGGGCAAACGCCCCGCGGGCCGAGCGCGCGAAGCCAACACGAACCTCCAAAGCTCTGAATCTCCGCAAGCCATCGGAGCCCACGGATGAGGGAAAACTCCAAAGCGTGCCTTGGAGGGAGAGATTTGAGGAGATTAATCTATGTAGTTTCTCAGAGGAAAGGTTAAGCGGTGACTTGATCCCGGCCTGTTGCTATCTATGCAGGGAAACACAAGTTTCAGAAGAGGTGGCCTTTTAATCTAGCATTCAAAGATACACAGGATGATTGGATGCGGCCTGACAAGCTGCAAGGCTAGAAATAAAGCCCAGGTTCCAAGTAGTAATTGCCAGCTAAAAGCTCGCTTTTCTGTCTTTCCTTTCTTTGGTAACCTGAGGTAATATTCGGACCAACAAGAGGTGCATAGACCTCACACTCATAGACACAACACTCTCACTCAACAGCAGTTAATGCAGAAAACTGTATGTGACAGAAGAGCCAACACTACAAGATCAAAAATTGTCTCTTTCCACCTTCTCATTATGCAAACCATGCATTAAACTGCGTCCCTCAGCTGAGTTATGTGCTACCACGTGAGCAGTTCAGTTCTGCACCAAGAGGAGCTGCGAGAAAGAGCAAACCGGACACCAGGCAACATCCCAGAGACAAATCGGCCTCCAGGGATAAAAACTTCCAATGGTCTTTAGGGAAGACAAGTGACTGGGGCAACGACTGAGAAAAACTCGTCTCCAGATGCTGAACTCGCTGTTCAGACCTGCAGCCTCAGACTGATGGAAACTGTTGGAACTAAAAAGAGCTTTTAGCAAAGATGGTAAGAGAGGTGGAGAAACCTGAGAGCACAGAGGACTGACTCCCAGCAGAAGGTGCCCAGGATTGCACAGAAACGTTAACACCAGATAAAATTAGGCCTTTGCCTATTTTCTCATTTATCTCAATGCTTTTCCCTGCTTGATTTGTACCTTGTATGATCTACCCTTCCCACTCCTGCTTTTACCAAATCATAAAGAATACACCGGGGGAAGATTGCGCGCTGAAATGTCTGCCATTCTTGTAAGTGAGGCCACAAAGAAAAACATCTTGCATGTTAATCATTTCTGAAGGCTCATAATTGTTTTCTGATGAAAGCCGATGATGGTGTGATGGCTCTCTGAAGACATATATCCAGTAAAATGACTTCTTTTCTATTGTCTTATGCATAAACTATAAGCCTGACGAACAGCCCCATCCTCTAGTAACTATTTTCCACTACAGTCCTCTAAGTGAAATTGATATTGCACAAAGCTAAGCACCACATAAGCACTCTGAAAACTACATATTCAAGGGCAAACCCTGCTTTCTCCTTAACCATTTCCCACCAAATTGCAGCAAGGGCAACAAGTACAGCTCCAGCAGAGAGCTCTTCCTCAGCAGAAACCCACGGCACCTTCCTCATCTCTTGCCAGGTTCTTCACAAATCACCCCGGGCTAAATGATCGCTGATATCTGCTCATCAGCAAACTGCCATTAACGACTGCAACGGGCTGGGATGTTGCTTCCACAGGGCCAGATGGTGCTTTGAAAACGGTGCTGACTCACAGAAGGAAGAGGAGTAATGAGATACTAAGCGGCTAATAATTTAGCTTGACTCTAAATCCCACAGCGCGTTGTCTTCCAGTAAATACCCTGTAATATCATCAAGTGAAGAACCAGAGGCAGATAGCTGAGCGGCAGCAAAACACATTGCCACTACCTAATGCTTTGCACTTTCTATCAAAAAGCCGTTGTGCTTAACAGATGTGGAAAGAGATGAAGCTGAGTTACGAGAACCAGGGAAGAAATGCTCAGGTTCCTCTGGGACAACCTGAAAGTGCAGGCGAATCCCAGCTGGGTATCATGAGTTATTCCTCTTTCCATCAAAAGGGTAAAACCTGGTGACTCCCAAGGATTAGGATTTCGTACAAACATTCCCAGAATCAAAATGTATTTTCTGAAGCAGGCCTATATACCCTGTCTCCAGCATACTGGAAATTTTATCCTAAGATTTTCAATCTGTGCAGTGACCTAGGCATATTTTTAAACAGTTCAGCCTATTTTCAAAAAAACCTCTCTATGCTTTATATTTTTTCACAGTATTTCCTGCCTAAGACAGGGCATTCATTTTTAGGGTTAGGATTTTCTTTCCAGTTTCTAAATAGACCATCTGAGTGGGTGCACTATCGAAGATTGTAGGTTCCTAAAGTTACAGGATATCCATTAATACATTTCTGTCGCTGGCTGTGAAATTGAAGTTCAGTCTCTAGCAGCATGGGTAGCGTTTTCCTTCCAGCAGCTTCCAAAACCACAGGGAAGGCACTGTTTTATAGTTAAAACCATGTCCAATTTCAATGAGTGATTTATTACAATTAATGTAAATGACTTAAAGCAGATTTGAAAGCGTATTAACTGCTTATGCTAAATCAAACGTGCTAATTATTTGAGTACAATCTAATTATTTTGACGTGTAAATAGATGTTTATGTGAACACAGAGTCAGGAAACTGAGCACTTTCTTGGAGAGACAAATAACTAATGATATTCCAGGAAAGCCTTTTCGGGTTAAGAAAAAATGAACTATTTGAAATTAAACAGATCTCTATTTAAATCTTAACATCACTTTTAGATGGACTAGATTATCAAAGAAATAGCTCACATTAGCAATAAAAATGCAATTAAAGTAATACTCATAGGGCGATTAGTAAATGTAATGATGGTTTCAGTCTTGCAGAAAGCTAAGGGAGGGTTTTTGCCTCGGGATGTTAGGAAGACTGAAATTTCATAGCTGAAACAAGGAAGGTCCATGGGAACATTAAGGAGAAGGAAGGGAAAAGCCAAGAAGTGCTGCTCAAAAAGGAAAGCAGGGGTCAGCGAGAGGAGCCAAATTTGGTAAAATTAGAGATTTCTGATGCCTCCACCACAATTTGATAGAGGAAAAGGTGTGAGTGAAGAGGCCTTGGGATGAGGGCTGTTATGGAAGAAGGGTTCAGTGAAGAGACAGTTCTCTCAAGACAGAGAGACTTGAAGAAGTCATGAACAACTGAGATCTCTCCAGACCCCAGTGATGATGATTTCATCTAGTAGTTTCAGCAACGCCGTTAAGTTTCCTATGAAGTAACAAACTGCAATGTGTAAAACACTCCAAAAAGGTCCTAAGTCCAAGAAAACATTGCTGTGTTTGCAAAAGCAGTCTTCAGCTAGGAAAAGCATGCACCACTTGTGAGGAAATACGAGAAAAAGTACAGATAACAGCAACGTTTTCACTTCCCGCGTTGTCCTCTCCAGGATTGTCCTACTTTTTTGGCCAATTGGCATCATCAATAAAAGCTTGACAGCCCGGAGCGCACAAGACACTGCGCAAATTGCCTTTACGGAAAAGTCGTCCGTTCGAGCACGGGGGAAAAGGAAAGGCCAGTTTTAAAGTGAGCAAATGGTGACATCTAGCGGTGGAATAGATCTGCCTTCCCTATTCCCCGTAGAGCAGGGCTCCTCAAACTACGGCCCCCCAGGGTCTTCAGTCCGGCCCGCCGGGATTTACAGCCCGCCGGGGGTCGCGGGG
>NW_010577056.1:486904-513194 GCF_000705375.1 Tinamus guttatus | reverse complement strand
CAGATCCACCCGCCCGCCGGCTACCGCGTCTTCCGCAACGGCGAGTACCGGGAGGCAGCGGCTGCGCCCGGCCCGGCTCCCTGGCCGCGGCTTGGGGTTTTCCTTCTTAATGGTCCCTCTGTGCCCCAAGCTGGCCTTGCCCGCGCGCATGCTGCTCCTGGAAAAGTGGGTTTTCAGGAAACTTTCTAGAGCAAAAATGCTGGATTTGCTTGGCCGCCGGGTGTAGCCTCTGTGTGGTAAGAGATTATTTTGTGAGGGGCCAGGAAACGGGTAAAACTTTAAGAATAAAAAAACACCCCTAAGGAAGCTAAAAACAAAGAATAGACCCCGAGTTGACCCTTATTTAAACTTAAGGATATTGCTATGTAGGACTGACTATAACAAACAAACAAACCCCAGCAACTCTAAGCAAAATCAATTTGAAACTAATTGTTTTCCCTTTTCTCAGACTCTGTGCTGGGCAAAATGTAAAGTTCTCTTAGTTAGTTAATCCTGGGGAGAAAACCCTATTGTTCATGTACTGTAAGTGGGGAAATGCCCTGAAACGAAGAGGAGGAGGTAAAGATCACTCACAGCAGCAGCCCCTGTTGGTTCCTGGGCTGTTGGGTGTCTAGTCCAGCTGGTGCCTTGCCGAAACGGGAGGATTTGGGTCAAGTTTGCAGAGGAAGGAGCTGCAGGACTGTGGCACTGAGTATCTTTGGGTAATAAAACAAGTTTCCTGCAAGTTCCCAACACAGCAGTGCAGCTCGAAGGAAGATGCGTTTTTTAGAGTTTCCAAGAAGAAAAAGGGTGAACTCAAGAGGAAGTCTGAAGCAAATATTCTAAGCAATTCTTAAGAGAAGTACATAAAGGAGCCTTTCCAGGTCCAAATAACGGAGCCAAAGGTTAATTGAAAGATCAGTAACCAGATTTTTGTTGGAAGACTTAGTGCAAATATTTACATAATGCTCTTAATGAAGGGTGACCAGATTCCTCAGAGAAATAGTATATTGAAATTCTAGGACCGGAAACTCCGGTTAGTTTAGAAAAAGACACAAACAAAATGGGTCAAATACTGGAACAACTTGATTTTGGCCATTGTGAGTCTTTTATTGCTGAGTGTTGGAATGGAGAGCTGGGCTCGAGCCGAAGTTTTGGGCTTTGAAGATGAAAACGGTGAGGTTCTCTGCTAGCCAGGAGGTTAGACTTTGTCATCGTTCTTGTTATTCACAGACTTGAGTTCTATGAAAATGGGAAAATTGCTGTTCTTCCTTATGCAGCTCTGAGCTCAGTCTCTGTACAGGTGTATGGAAGCACCTGTACGTTTTCCAACACTGGTGTAATCTTTAGTTAGAATCCTTACCTTCCTGGTAAGCTTGTGGAAGAGCTGTTCTAAGATGTGAAGCATTTTGAAGCAACAAACTTGTGGAAAACTAGTGTTTAAGGCAGTACGTTTTCTTCAGACGCAGTATTCGTTTAAAGAAGTATTTGGCACCCTGGTTGCTCAGAAGGAACTTTTCGATGTGGTGGCTAAACCTCTCGTGGAAGATCTCGTCCATGGGAAAAACGGTAAGCAAGGTCATGCTTTATATGTCTCTCTTGCCAACTTTTTTACTGGTATAACTTCTCTTCTGTCAAGACATTTTTGCTTGTCCAAGAAAAAAATCATAAGTGTATATATATATATATATATTTCCTTCAGCAAAAAAATCCATGCCTCCACAGCATTGTTGGAAGTTCTTTCTGCTTTTCCTCATTTCTGACCCTACTCACCTGTGTTGAGGCATTCATGATACTTGTGTCAAGGTCTATTTTGTTTTTTCTTTTTTTTTGTATGTATTTTCTTGTGTATTTTGTATATTATTAACCGGAGAAGACAAAAAGCACCCTTTCACCACCTTTCTGTCTCTCCCAGGCCTGCTTTTTACATATGGTGTAACGGGCAGCGGAAAGACCCACACCATGACGGGATCTCCGGGGGACGGAGGGCTTCTTCCTCGGTGCTTGGATATGATCTTCAACAGCATAGGACCGTTCCAGGCCAAACGATTTGTGTGTATTTTGCACTGAATTCTTTGCACTGTTGTCTGCAGGAGCATAAATCGCTAGGATAATGGATAGTATATTTAATTTGTGTCTGCTTGTGTGAATTAAGCACAGGGGAAAAACAACAGCAACAAAAATGTAGGATTGGAAGTGTGGGCTGGGAAGGGCAATTTCATAAAAATAAGCAGTCTGTTCTAGCTGTCTTTGCAACTGTTTTTCATTCTTTAGCTATCTCTTAAAAACAATGTTTAAAAAAAAAAAGAGCTTTCTGAGCATTGGCTTCCTGTCACTTGATCTCATTCCATATCTGTGGACGTAGGAGATGATTTGAAGTTTTTCTTGTTGTCAGACACCTCTGAATTTTCTGGTGTCTAAGAATATTGGAAATAATACTGAAAGCCTTTTCCTTAATAGGATGTTAGATGGTAACTTTATGTGAAACATTTATCTTGGAAAAGTCCGTCCTCTGTTGAATCTACTTGGAATTAGCCAGCAGATTGAATGGCAGTGATAGGCACAGTATTCACTTGCTGCCAGACAACCTGATCATATAACTTGTGTTTTGCTGGCCAGTCCCTTATGTTCTCTAGTGTTTATATTGTCTGCATGTACGTTCCCTGCTCAGGTTTTTAAGCTGGATGAGAAGAATGGTGTGGATGTTCAGTGTGAAGTGGATGCTCTGTTAGAGCGACAGAAAAGAGATGCCCTGCCTGTTCCAAAAACTCCAGCTGGCAAGTAAGTAACTATTGTAACACGCAGAAAGAATGAATTAATGTGCATATTCTGACATTCTGGTCTAAATGTAGTCTTTTAACTCTTCCCTTGGCAAAAGGAAGAAAGAAATATGAATGAAAATAACATATATAAGCTTTCCTGTTGCTTAAGGAATTATGCAGTTAAGTATTTAGAACTGGACAACTTAATTCTGTGTCTGTCCACTGTGCCTTCCCTTGAGTAAAATGCAGTGATTTCACTTAGTGATACTGTGAGGTTAAATATGAGCATGTTCTTCCAAATAAGTGAGGCTGATCACTGAAAGATGACAGAAATGCCAGCTAGCCAGGAACTCTGCAATGTATATCTTACAGCAGCTGAGTACATCAGTGACAGCTGAAAGTTTATACTTTTAAGCTTTTCAGAGTGTTCTTTTTGGTTTTGGTTGAAAACTGGGTATTTTGTCTGCACTTTCCAGTGTGGGAATCACCTGTCAATAGACTCTCTCATTCTGTAGTCACTGTCTATAAGCTGTTTGCTCACCATGGATGCTCCTTTACATCTGCTTGCTCTGTGTGTTTGGCAGGCGCCAAATAGATCCCGAATTTGCCAATATGATCAACGTGCAAGATCACTGCAAAGTGGAAGAAGTTGATGAAGAAAACGTTTACAGTGTCTTTGTCTCCTATATCGAGATCTACAATAACTACATATATGACCTCTTGGAGGAATCTCCCTTTGATACCATAAAACCAAAGTAAGTTCACCGAGTGCTCTTGCTGCTCATTTCAGTTATGCTTTTATGGGAACTGGAATATGTCTTTGACTGTGGTCCAGGCAAGTCTGGCTTAACTGTGACATGAGAAAGGTGGTGGTCAAGGAGTGCAGACAATAGCATTTAGGTGGGCCAAGCTCTGGTGGTCTCCTTGTTGCTGCTAAGACTTGATGCTTTCTTAGTCTCTTGATGCTGACCATTTACGAGAAACAAAGCTGGCTAGTGGCTTGAGTGAAATTTTCACTATTGTGGAACGACAATGTCTAAAACTGGTGAATACTGGGACCTTTGGAAAAACTTTGAACATGTCTGTTTTAATTCTAAACCTATTAAAATACCTATATGTACCTATTGGCATATATGGAAGTTAGCCAAGCTGTAAAGGTTAACTAGAACAAAACAAGCCATTGCCCTGAAACACCAAGAGCTGGCTCTAGGGTACTGCTTTGAAATGAGTTGGGATGTCTACGTGCTTTTTGAGGAATGGTTAGAGTATTTGGTTTAGTATCTTATCGCATCACATCCTAGGAAGGATCTTAATGTTTCCTCTATGGAAACTGCAGTATGTTAAAGCTGAATAACTTAATATTTTTTTAACCCTGTTTTTTTGCTAGGTGGAACAATTGCAACACTCCTGTGCGAAGTGGTGACTTTATGTATGTGCATAAGCTTATTATTCACGATACCAAAAAATAAAATTTCCTCGTAGTAGAAGCAGAAAATGAGCTCGGGCTGACTCTGTTCCTTTGCTGGCTTTACTAGCGAATACTGAACGCTTTTGAAGCCCTCTTGCTTCCCCAGGAGCATATGCATGTAGAAAAAACAATAGCTGCCATCCAACCCGGTGATTTTTAGTGAGAATTGCAACTAAACGTAGCTTCTAAATTAAAGCAGTAGCTGAAGTGTAACTAATCCTGGCTGAGTGGGTGTCCGTGTGTTTGTACTTCCTCTTCCAACTGCTGTGTGGATAATTGACACGTTCAGTCTGAATTTTGTGTTTAAACAAATGAAAATTTGCACGCCACGGAGTGTGCGGTTGTAGAGAACTCCCTTCAGCTTTAGGTTTCTTGTGTTTTCTCTCCCCTCTTAAGACCTCCACAATCCAGAATACTGCGTGAGGGCCAGAATCACAAAATGTACGTGGCGGGGTGCACCGAGGTAGAGGTGAAATCCACAGAAGAAGCTTTTGAAGTGTTTTGGAGAGGTAAATAATCCTAAAATGTACACATCTCTGTGGAATTTAAGAAGTTAATTTCTCTTGCTCTCAGGGTTGAAAACAACTCACTCTGCTAAGTGTCAAGTTCTAAATAGAATTCATCTTCTCTTTTCTTTTTATTTTATAACAGGTCAGAAAAAAAGGCGTATTGCAAATACTCAGCTGAACAGAGAATCCAGTCGCTCTCACAGTGTTTTTATAATAAAGTTGGCTCAGGCACCCCTGGATGCTGATGGAGATAACGTGCTACAGGTGTATTAATGAGCAGACTATTAAAGAACTGTGTGTGTGTACATGTTAAGTTAGAAAAAGCAGCGAACCTTGCAGCAGGGCCTGCCTAAACAGTGATCTCTGAAGCAAATGAATCTCTTCCCATTTCAGATTGATGATAGAAATTTCTCTCATCTCCATAATAAAAGTAGAGTGTTACAATGGGGAGTAAAACTACCTGGTCCTTTTTCCTCTGTTTCTCTTCAATACCAGTAACAGTTTTGGCCTAATACAAAATTGCGAATGCACGTGTTACATCTTGTCTTGTGGCTCAAAACAGAAAGGATTTGAAATTTTTTTGTATGAAAAAGCTAATGGTGGAATTCTTATAATCCCTAGTGCAAGAAAATGCCCATCAGACTTTGTCTGAAGTTGTATCACGGGGTGTTTAAGTTTGCTTGTTGTGGAGCAACAAGTGGTGGTGGAGCCTTTACCCTCACACCTAGAAGGTAAGGAACACGGTGCTGATCGTTGGCCTGATGTAACTTCCTTCCTTGTAATAGGAGAAAGAACATATCACTTTAAGCCAGCTGTCCTTGGTTGATCTAGCTGGGAGTGAGAGGACTTACAGAACAAAAGCTGAAGGGAACAGGTTGCGAGAGGCAGGTATGTACCACGTTTGGACCGCCCATTAATTGCATACACTAATATATATGCTAGTATTCAAGTATGAGTCTGCCTCTTGGGAGGAGGAAAAGCACGGGGGGATTGATCTGTTTTAATTTTCAATTATCTGGTCTGATGTTCTAAATCCCCCAAGTTTGGGAATTTCTTTAAGTTTGGAAACTTTCTTTATAGTACTACAATTCACGGCTAGTACTTCAGACTAATTGCAGCAATTACCTGTAACAAATCTTACTTAACAAATATTACTTAAGAGTCCAAGCAGTTTATTTTTAAGCAAGCCACTACATAATTTGGGAACATGATCCAAATGGCTGCTTAAGGAGCTCTTTTTTATTTTTAGGTAATATTAATCAGTCACTGATGACATTAAGAACGTGTATTGAAGTTCTACGGGAAAACCAGCTGTATGGAACAAATAAGGTATGCAACAGATGATCGGATTGTCTGTCCTTTGACTAAGAGCTGGTTAAGGAAAGCTTACGAGATATTTGTTTGTTCCAAGATGATTCCGTACAGAGATTCCAAGCTGACTCATCTCTTCAAGAACTATTTTGATGGCGAAGGAAAAGTGCGTATGATTGTGTGTGTTAATCCCAAAGCTGAGGACTACGAGGAAAGCTTGGTAACTTCCTGTACATCTTCTTTCTCTTCTACTCTTTGCCCCTTTTGTGCTGATCATCAAATTACTGCACTTGTTTAGCAGGATATAGGAATGGTAATCTGCTGACTGCTCATGTAATCAAATGTGCTGTCATTGGGTAGATGTGCCCACTAAGTCCTGCTTTTCCTCTTAAATTGCAACACTACTTGCACATAAAGTAGGAAAGATCATCTTATTTGCTAAAGTCCAAGCCCACAGCCCTGTTTGAGTACCCACAAGAACTGTTTGCACCATCGTTTTTGTGGCCCCTTGGTGGGGAGGTCAAGGGATATTGCTGGGAAGGTTTTTTGGATGCTTCACTTCATCGAGCTCTAATACTAAGTAGCTCCCAGCTACGCAGCTTGCAACTTTAACGTCTCCTCTAATGCTTTATTGATCCAAAATACTGCTTTTGAACTCGCCTTCGGCTCGTTCTGTTTGACTTCATTGTTGAGCCTGGTTTTGTTCCCTCGTAGCAAGTGATGCGGTTCGCAGAGATGACGCAGGAAGTGGAAGTTGCCAGACCTGTTGACAAACCTCTTTGTGGCCTGACCCCGGGGCAGCGCTTCAGGAACCAGGCGTTCCGAGAGGAGCTCTCCCGAAAGCTGGAGATGAGGGGGGGCCCCCTAAACCGAGGTAAATACCCCAGCACAGCACCCGCTTTTCTCCTTGGGGGTGACTGCCTTGGAGAAAAGAAGTTATCCCTGTCTTAAAAGAGCAAAAGAACCTTTTCACCATTTAGTTCTGCAGTATGTACTTACCCTTGTTCTGCATGATGTATATTTGAGTAGCTCCTTTTTATACTGCTGCACTGCTTCTACAGTAACTGAGCTTATACTACAAACGCTGCAGTGATTCTTTGTAATTGATGATGAGTTGCCTTCCTGGTCTCATTCCTGCAGTTCCTGAAAGGAAATTGTTATACTGAAAATGATACTTTGATGTTTTTTGTATGCTCAAGGCCTACTGTAGAAAGCAGGAGTTGCCTGGAGGTATTCTAATGTAATGAATCAAGAATATCACGTCTCATCTTTCTTCAGTACTGTCATCTCTTTGGAAAACTTCTAGTTCTCAGCAGTTATTCTGTCTACTTCATAATATTACGGAATGGATGATCTGTGGCTATGCATTGTTAAATGGAATTTTTCCATTCTGTAGCTTGTTGACAGACTTTCTTGGCTTTAAATCTTGCAGAAACAGAAGAACAATCTGTTTCAGAAACGCTTTTGAAGAGCTTTCCTCCGTTGCCTTCGTGTGAACTTTTGGATATTAATGATGATCAAACACTTCCAAAGCTTATTGAAGCCCTGGAAAAACGCCAAATACTAAAACAAATGTTGTCAGAGAAATTTGCCAAAAACGGTAAGAATTTGAACATCAGTGTTGAACTAGACTTCTGTCACACTTAATGCTCTTCAGGGTGTCTTCTGCAGCAACACAAAGTAAATACCTTGTCTCGGGTGGTGGTTTAGAAAGCCTTTGTTTGGGGTAGCTGGTGGGAGTGGAAGAACTGTTTTTGGTATTAGTGTGAGAAGATAAAACACTGTTTCTCTTGCAGTGCTTTCATGTAAAACTCTGCTGCAAGACTTAGAGTCCAGCATCGTATCCAAGGAGAACTATATTCAAGGAAAATTGTCTGATAAAGAGAAAATAATAGCAGGACAGAAAATGGAGCTAGAACGCCTGGAGAAGAAAAATAAAACTCTGGAATACAAGGTTGGGTGTCTCTAAGTTGTCTAAATCTACAAAAGGAATTTTCCAGCTACCATTTGACAAAGTTCTTGACTCAGAAGATGCCTAAAAAGGATATTAGAAATGAGATTAAAAGTATGTTTTGGGGGACTTTAACTGATTTTTTTTTTTTTTTAGCTTTTTAACTTTCCTGTTAGGTGAGGCTTTTCTCAATATACTGAGATGTGCAACTCACTAGTGAGTCGTGAAATGTCCAAAACTTTTTGGAATTTAGTATTTTTCTGGATATACTTATGCATACAACAACTACCAAATTAAATTAGTGAAATATGACTCACAGGCTTAGATGGGCTGTGCTTCTTACAATCAAATCCAAGTCCTTCTTCTTTTCCTCCAGATTGAGATTTTGGAGAAAACTGCCACGATTTACGAAGAAGACAAACGTAATCTCCAGCAAGAGCTAGAAAGCAAGAGCCAGAAACTGCAGCGGGAGGCGTCCGACAAGCGGCGGCTGGAGGCACGACTGCAGGGCATGGTGGTGGAAACCAGCATGAAGTGGGAGAAGGAGTGTGTAAGTGCCCTGCTGTGCCTGGGAGCACCTTAGCTTTGCTCCCTTATGCATTTTGAAGTGGTCTGGGATGTTTGTTTTTGTTCTTTTTTTCCCCATTTATTAAGTAGGATTAAGACTGAAGGTGCTTGGCTTTAAATATGGGCTTAAACATTTTCAATTTAAATATTTTATAAATACAGTATATTTGGGGATATTTCTCAAGGACTTTTGGTGCATCTAGAAAAATGTTCAAGCAATTCCTCACTTCATTGATATCCAATATTTGTTTCGTGGGTTTTTGGGGCTCTAACTTCAGTAGTGATTCTTGCGTTTTGTCCGTTGTCATCAGGAGCCTGCTCTGACTTTCTCCTTTCTCATTATTGCATGCACTCTTGCCCGAGGATGTGCTTGACATGCCATAAGGAAAGGAAACCTCAGGAATTAATCCTGCAAGCTCATACTTCAGGACCATTGATAAAACTATAGTTAGACACACTCCCATTTATCTTAATTCAAAAGGCAAATTGTTTGTGACATTGAATATAGTATTGCTCTGGAATTTGGCAAGTCCATTTGTTTTACTTGATTTGCCACTTTCCAACTGGAAAAAGATGTAGGTCCATCTGGAATATATAATATAATTCCATCTGGAAATAATGTAAGCACTTGGCTTTCCAGGAACGGCGCGTAGCAGCAAAGCAGCTGGAAATGCAGAACAAACTTTGGGTCAAAGATGAAAAACTGAAGCAACTGAAGGCCATAGTTACTGAACCAAAGACTGAAAAACCCGAGAGGCCGTCGCGGGAGAGAGACAGAGAGAAGCCTGCTCAGAGATCAGTGTCTCCTTCGCCAGTGTCTGTAAGTTGTCTATGAAACACTTGGAATGGGGACAAGCATCTTTATAAGAACGAGCTGAAATGCAGGCCACCTTTCTTAGTGGTTACAGGAGATCCTTGAGCACAGAATTTGAGCGACTGATCTCGGAGTTCTTCTTTCAGTTGTGTTTGTCAATGTTCTTTATTTGTGCTGCTGTCCTCTGGCGTTCCCAGTGTTGGAAGAATAACTAAACCTTAGTGCTGTTGCTGAAACACGCTAACTGTCTGAAACCACAGGCTGCACTGGACACAATGTGCAGCATGATACTGTTTTACTGGCTGAATTTGACAGTTCTGTATGTTCACTAACTTCTTTCCTGTTCTCTCCAGCCTTCTGGTAATGGCATGACTCAGGTCCCTAACAGCCAGCGGCTGCTGAGCAACCCCCAGGTGCACAGACGTTCTAACTCTTGTAGCAGCATTTCTGTGGCATCCTGCATTACGGAGTGGGAGCAGAAAATCCCTTCGCACAAGCATGCCAGTGGCCCTCCTAATGCAAGGAGTAGACAACAAGAACCAGAGCAAAATAGGAACTGTAACGCTTCAGACAGAAGGCGAGGGATGTACTGCACTGGAGTCGTTGAGGTTCGCAGACATAGGAATGAGCTAGAGATAGAAGAGGACCAATGCTGCAGGGTTAGTGCTCTCCACGTGGAATGTAGTGCTGTGTAGTCTGACTTGGAAGCTCCTCTTAACTGCTTTTGGGTGTCGAACACACCTAAAAGAGATTGGAAGTTGCTTCATAATGCAGTTCTCAGGACAGTGCTATTTCCAAGCAGAATGAATAGTGAGACTCAGCCTGACTACTGAATTTCACAATCGAGAACTCCTTGAAAGCAATTGCCTGTCTCTTGCTAGCACGTAGTTAGCTCTTGTAAGGAATTCTAAACTAGCTAGACCTCATTTCTGGCTATGAATGTCCTTGTTTTTCAATTTGTCTGTCTCCTCAGATCTGTCTCACAGTCTGCAATTTGCCATAGTCTGTTTGGGCAGCTTAAAAGGTAGTCCTATGAGCCACTTGTGCAAATATCTACTGGAAATAGTGCTTGGACAAGCATCTCACTTGTCTCAATATTAAGTTTGCTCTTGGAATGATCTTCCCAAATTCTCGTGTGTGTTAAAGCAGGGGGGCTTTGTCTACCCTTGGGACACTTTTCCTCCCCTCTTTCTTCTTAAATTGATGCATGCCAATGTTTGGATCTGTGATGCTTGTCTGTTTCGCATTATAGCCCTGTCGTAGGGGTTCAGGAAAATCTCAGATAATTATATAAAAGAAACAAAATCAGCCTCCTTGAGAGCTTCTCAAGGGGAGGAAAGTTTCTCATGGTATGTTTCATTTTCAATAATGTTTCCAAAATTCCTGTTACTTGCTAGCCCTTTGAAGTGAGGGATGTGCTTTTAAGCTAATGCTATTCTAATTAACTAACACATGAACCACTCTTAGCAGAGTAAAGGGATGTGGTCTCTTTCCCAGTAAAATGTACCCAGTAGTAGCATGCCCTTAGGGCATCACTTCTAAAGCAGCTTGGCAAAACTGTTGTCAAAAAAAAATCAACAGAAAGCATCTCTTGCTCACTAAAAGGCAAAAAAAAAATCTTAAGGAATTCTGTAAAAGATACTTGCTGCTCTTGGGGAGAGTGTTTCATTTATTGTTTTAAGAGCTGCTTCAGATTTGTGGGAGATGTCTATTGCTAAAAATCATAACCGATGCTCGTCACCTAAGGGTACAGCAGATGGGATTAGGACCTTCAGATTTGGGTGATGTAAATTCACTATGATTCAGGGAAATCTGTAAAATTAGTCTGCAAATGGAATGGGGAGATAGGAGCAAAAAGGGAACAACTCCCAAAGAAGGGAGTAGAGCTGATCCTTGTCAGGGAAGTGTCCTGATAACTTTCAAAGACCTTGAACAGTCCAAATTTTTTTTTAAAAGCAAATTATGGTGGTGATCTGAGTCTTCTATTTTTCATAAGCATCTGACAGTAATGTTTATGAAGACACTAAAAATACTGGGCTTCAGTCACCCCTGTGGATTTTCCACAGCTGAATTCAGAAGCAGCAGTGCCAGCATGGGAGGTATTTCTTCTAGCTCTGCTCTATTTAATGAAAAGTGCTATGAAGTCTTGCATCCTTCAGAGATATTAGGAATATCTCTCAAGTATATCCATACTTGGTCTGCTTCCCTTGCTAGCACGAAAATTGCTTATTTGATCCAGGAATGCACCAATGGAAACATTTCAAATAATTTTCTCTTTTCAGGTGGGTTAATATGACTACAGCATATAGTTTTGATTTGGAAACTTGGAGTGCTCCAAAAGATGTTCTTGAGAACTTTAGTTTTGATTTGGAAACTTGGAGTGCTACAAAACTTTGTATGGAATGCAGCTAATTTGGTAGCAGTTAACTAAAACTGACAAACAATAGAAATTGGCTTGGGGAAAAAAAAATTAAGATTATGTAAGATTAAGTGAAGTTGATGGGTTCTGGCGATGGATTCAAGGTGACGGATTCTGAAAGTACCTTAGGAATAAGGCTCTAATTTTCAAACCAACACATTTTAACCAGACCTGAAAAGATCTCTGCTAACGATATCCTTGGGGAAACGTCCTGTGATTTGACCCGCTTCTCTTCTGCTCCGCTCAGAACGCGCCTCCAGTTCGTCTCCGGCACCGACGGTCGCGCTCGGCCGGGGAGAGATGGGTGGATCATAAACCACCTTCTAACCTGCCCACCGAGACGGTCATGCAGCCCCAGGTCCCTCACGCCATCACGGTAGCGGCTGCGAGCGAAAAAGCCCTAGCTAAGTGTGACAAGTACATGCTGACACACCAGGAGCTGGCCTCCGATGGGGAGATTGAGACAAAGCTGATTAAGGTAAAGAAAAACGACCCTCGTGGTCGGGGGGTGCTCACGGCCGCAGCTCCTCTTCCTCACCGTGCTGTGGGCTGAGCAGCTGGCAGGAAGGTGCCCCTGCCTCGTGGTGCCAAAGTCAGGTTTGAAAGCTTGGTGACGCTGCGTTCCAGGGAGCTTTGGAGCCTCAGAATGCTTTTCTTGAACAGTGTCGTTGCTATATGAAAAACTACTGCAGCCTCGTTGTGCTTGAAAGCAATTAAATGCTTCCCCCTACCCGGTGAAACACAATAACCTGTTTGCAGGGGAAGTGTCTTAGGTTTGTGATTGCAGCTGGTTTTATGGAGTCGGTCCTATTGGAGTGATGTTATTTGCTTTCCACGGGCAGCGTGGGTAGGCTTGCTGCAGTGGTGGCTGTGCAGAATGCTTCACAACACTATTTCCAGCATTAAATTGACAGGGAAATTGTGGCAATAGCCTGGGCTTTGAAGACTCAAAATATTGTGTACAATTACGTAAGGCAAACTGGGAGCCCTTTGTAGCTCTCAGTAAGGAACTCTTGGTTCTGGAACCCGAGTTCACTTTTCCTGCCACTATGGGCTTCTGCTATTTTATTTTAACTTTGAAAAAGCAAATAACCCTTGCTCGAAGCTAAGTTTGGAAGTCTCAGCTGTTTTTCCCAAAGTGAAGCCTTCGAATGATGCCAGCATACCTGTTCGTGCTGTGGGATGGAGGCCTGACTGAGATGATGTTTGTGTCTCTAATATACTTAGTCATTGCTGCTGTTCAGGAATTTTTGCCAAGGAAGTCGCTGCTCTCCGCGTATCCTCCGTGCTCCTCGGCGGAGCTGATGATCCCTCTTTATTTCCCTGGCCCTGCCTGAGCAGGCTGGGATCAATGAAGCCACGTGTGTATATTTGCTGGTCACCAGACTGCAAGGAAGTAACAGCTGAAAGCGCCGAAGCTTTCGTGTGAGAACTTGCACCATCGTGCTGACTTAATGAACGTAACCTGCTAATTGATTTTGGCTTCCAGGGCGATGTTTTCAAAACCCGGGGTGGTGGCCAGGCTGTCCAGTTCACCGAGATAGAGACTCTAAAGCAAGAATCCCCAACTGGGTGAGTTGTGTTCCTAATTTTGGGTCCTGACACCGACTCCTGCCTTTCCAGTAGTGCGTGCGTGACTTATTTTTGTCCAGATGGTTGAACACACAGTTTTTGCACCTGAATTGAAATCGTTTAGGAGTAACTTGGGGATAACTTCATACAGCTACTGTAGCTGTTGGTGAGGCTACTCTGCTACTAGGCACAAAGCTCTCTCAAGTATTTCTTTAGACAACATAAAATGTATTTGGCTGTATTAGAATCTGCCAAAGTACACGATATTCCCATAATGTTCTTCTCCCTCCTCCTCTTTCAGTCGGAAGCGACGATCGTCGCCTTCCGATCCCAGCCCGCCAGACGATGCTGGAGACTCTGAATGGACCGATGTGGAAACCAGAGTAAGCTCCAAAGGAGGGAGGGGGGCACCCCATGCGTGTGGAAGCTTCAGCCATCAGCACAGCCCTGGGCTTTGGGGTGATGGAGGCTGACTTTGTTTTCCCAGTGTTCTGTGGCAGTGGAGATGAGGGCAGGATCTACCCTTGGACCTGGATATCAGCATCACGCTCAGCCCAAGTAAGTGCCTCCCTCATCTGCAGCTGGGTTGTTCCTTATTGCTGTCACTACTGGGGTGGCAACGGTGGATAATGGCTGGTGGTAAACTGGAATTTCCTCATGTTCCAGCTGATACCATCTGTGTGATTGCCAAAGGCCTCTGTTAAGCAGACAGTGGGGCTCTGGTTGTGTCTGGAGGAAATCTTCCTTGTGTTCAAATGTGTGGGCTGACAACCTGACCTCTCAGGTCTGTCTCGTCAGTCCTATCTCCATGGAATGAGTGTTGGTCACACCCATAAATTGAAGCCTGAAATCAGTCCCTGTTCCCTGGAGGAAATCCAAATGACCCTGCACCAGGAAAGCTGGTGCCTGGTGTTTGAACCCCGTATCTGACAAAACTTTTCTGACAAAATTGCTTCAGATAAAGATAGCTTTGCTAATGTAAGTGTTGGAGAACAGAATTCAATATCCAGATTTGGCTTCTTGCAGATAGGTGCTGGCAGTGCTCTGGAAGTGCCCTACTCAGCTCAGGGAAGAAAACTTGCAATTTTACAAGCCGTGTTTTACAGGCAGGAGAGTGGGCTGGAGAGGTAAAGAGATTTCTATGAAGCCAAAATCATCCAGACTGATTTCATTTATGATTGAAATAGCGAAGCCATTAGTTTCTATTATACTTTTGTACCACAGCTGTAGTAGTTAACGTGTGTAGTATGTATCTTTACTGCATAAATATGGAGCTTTAGTGGAAAGGTATTTCAGGGAGTGCCTGAAACAGGTAATCCCTGTTTCACCCTGGTCACAAGCACGTGCTTGTCCTCAGCAAATGCTGCCTTACATCTCACCAGGACCTGGGAGCTGCTCGTGGCTGCTTGCAGCATTGCTGCAGCCTAGCAATGTGGTGCTTCCTCCTCCCCTTTGTGGAGTGAAGCTTGTATTTTCCTATGCTTATTAAAAATAATTTTATTTCACAACCGCTCAGAAAAAATCCAACTGTTTTTGTTAATGAATAACCACTAGCTTGGTCGTGTTAATTGTAGCCTTTTTTTAGGAAATATGTGAAACTTTCCATATATGGAATAGATAAAAAAGGCTGTTGGCTGGTGTGGACAACTGCTGCTGTCTAACAACTAAAAGCTGTTTGTGTCTTTTCTTTTAGGCGAAGAAAACCATGAGCTTAATGTGCTACTGCATTGGAACCCTGATTTTGTCAAAGGATGCAACGTGCTGCCAGTAATAACGTGATAAACTGCTTTGTTATTACTACCTGCTTGTATTTTTATAATGACCTCTACTAGGCAATGGTTAAAGGGGAGATGCTTCCCAAAGGCGAGGAAGGATGTGTGTGTGTAGCTTCGATAATCTGGGCAGCTCCTGCCACTGTGTGCTTTGGACTTTGGAAGATCTTCTTTTAAGTATGAACTCCTGTTATTAAGCTGTATCTTTATAAACTGATCACACGAGGCCTCTGCCTTGCTCTTGGTTTTTTTAAGGTGCAAAATACTCCGCGTCACAATTCCTTCCTTTTCAGGTTCCCTGTTTTGAAGAAACATAAATGCTGCTATTTATTTAGTTGCAGTAATGCACTTTAGGAACATTTTAATGCCATTTCAAATTTGTAATAGCTAGCAGCCGCTCGGTGATATGAATTACTCCTTGGAAGAATTACCTAGTCCTGACCCTTGGACTGAGAATGTTATTTAACAAGCAAATCAATTTGTGAAAACAACTTTCATATATTCATAGTGACAAAGCAAGCATACAAAGATAAGTAATGGTGACTTGACACTCTACCTACTTCATTACGTAGGGCAAGCACATGTTATAAACATTTTAAACCTATAGATAAGGGGTAAGAGGGTAACGTGCTCACAAATGTGGTGAGAATTTATATATAAATGGCTCTGCAAACTTGTTTAAATAAATACTTTAATTCAATGTCTCTCGTCAAGTATGTACTTGGGAGTTTCTACAGCTTAGCCAGCCCTTTAGCACCTCAGTATCTTGCACCATATAGCAGAGCTCTGAGCAGATCTGGGGCTTTGAAATGCAGCCTTTGGGACACTTTGGAAATTTCAGCGAAGGAACCTGCTTGTGTTCCCAGATACTAAGTGTTGTGGCAAGCTTATCTTCAAGGCTGCAAATTGCTTTGGGGAGCAGTCGGCTCCGTTTTGGGTGATTGTCTGCTTCATTAAAAGATACGAAGCACTGAGCTTTTCCAGCCTAAGAAAAACAGCTTTTGTTATTGTAAGTAGTTCAAAAAGCATTTTTTTTAAGCCAGGGTTTTTTAAGGAAAAAGTGACCAAATCTGAGTACCTGTTTGTAGTTGGTATAAGCTCATTTCTCTCCAAGGGGGCCATGGAAAGGCTTGTATCCTAAAGGAATAATCTCCTCTGTGAGCCTCAGATTCCTGGGTGGAAGAGCTGCCTCGGCAGTAGCGGCTGGAGCTGGGGCTGCTCCTGGTGACAAGAGCAGCAGGGACTGAGGCTGGGCACCGGGACCACCTCTGGGGGAGCCCCTGGCCCAGGTTGGTCCCACTAGCCCATGCCTGGAGCAGGCGGGAAGGCTTTGGGCTTTGCTCTCGGGAAGGAAACCTGCCCGTCTTCTAGATCTGCTGCTGCTTTCTCCTCTGATCCTGTCCCCAGTCCTTGGAGAGCAAAGTCCTGGAGAACATGGGAGCCCAAGCTGCGGAACCGGGGGTGAAGAGCAGACTGTGGTCTCTGCCCTGGCCTCTTGCAAGTGCCGGAGCCGGACGGCAGCTTCCCGAGGCCCAAAACACCTTCCAGAGGTTCCTGACTGTCCTTCCTGTGCGGTATGTACCTGTTTCGGGGGCTTTGTGTTAATTTTAAAGCAGTGCCTTTAAACTTGATGACTGCAGGAAGGAAAAGGCGCGATGCTGTGACTGCTGCCACGAGTTTCCCAGGTCCGGAGCGGTGCAGTCCGACCCTGTCTCCTGCAGGAAGGTAAATGCTGCAGCCAGCACAGTGCTCCTGAAATCAGTTATTGGGTTGCTGCTTTCCTGCTCGTCTTATCACCTTCCCTGTGAGCTGCTAGGACTGTTATGGGTAAAAGGGGTAGCTCCTGCAGGTAAAACTGAAAAGGAAGGTTAAAAAAAATATTTGCGTAAATGACACTTGTGTGAGCTTTAGCTAAAGAGCAAAGGTGTTTTAGCAGCAGCGGGCAGTGCTGCGAGTGCATGTTAAGCTAATGCCACTAGGTGGTGGGAAATAGCAGCAGAGCGCGGTGCTGCTCCGCTTCCCGGGAAGGAGCCTTTCCCATTCCCTCCTTTCCGCACCGCGGAGCCCCGGGATCGGGCTGGCCTGTGCACTGCCCTGCAGGGCTCGCTGCTGCTCTGGGGGAGAGGTGGCCATGCAAGGAAGGTGAATAGGGCCCTGCTTGAGAGAATTCCTTTGCATGCACTAAAATAATAAAAATCTGCTATTAATGATGAGCAAGCTGTCAAAGGCATTGCTTGCTTAATTGGGATTTGGTCATCACATCATCTGCATAAGGCAGAATGGAAGTATTACAGGGGAAAGCTGAAAGGGTGATATCAGAAACTGATATTCAAGCTCCTTAAAGAAAATGAAAATACTTAAATGTAGAATGCAGCTTTAGTGGGGTTGCTTAAAAGTGATGTGCATGAGACTCTGAATTCAGAGCTCTAACTGCTGGGTTTATATTGCTTTTGTGAAGGATGAGTGGCCAAAGTGTTTATAGGGCAAATTCAGTACTTCACGAGGCCTAAGAATAGTATTTTTGCAGTAGCTTTGCTCGCTAAGAGGCTTGTTGTTTGGAATGAGAATCCCCCTAGCACAAAGAGACCATCTGCTGCAGCTACCCTGTGTCCATGTAAAGGAGAATCCAGACAGATAAAGTCTTCACTAAGGAGGAGACCTGCAGCTGCAGCGCTGTGAGCGGGTAACAAGCACCAAAGCTGCATTTTGGAGGGCTGCTGGTTTTCAGGGAGGGAGAAGATGCTCTGGGAATAGCACTCAAGCTTCCGTGGCTGTTCCAAAGAGTTTTCCTGGCCCAATTCTAACAATACTTCACCCGTGGCGCTGCATCGAGCGCTGCTCAATCGCATTCCAGCGCGGGCAGTCATGTCTTAGCATCTTCTTCACATATTTACTCTTGCACGCAGTCCTGGCAGTGTTTACTCTGCAAAGATTCCTCTAAGACGCTGCTAAGCACACAATTTACTCAGCTAACAAGGGCTGGCATTTATTGTGGGGATCTTTGTGTGCTTGTCATTCTCTGCTCCCCATTGACATTCAGTGGGAAGCACTAAAGCAAACAGCAGCGCCGGGGAGGAGCTGCCTGCGCCGCTGCTCCCTTGGGAAAGGGCTCCCTGCTCCGCGTGGGCCGGAGCGGCTTCTCCCAGGCTGCTGGGAAGGAGGCTGGAAAAGTCCCTTTGTTCAGGGGGTCGCCTGTTTGGAAGAAATCTGCTCTTTGGAAGTTCGGGGGGTTGTTTTCCTTCTCTGGGCACATACGCCTGCCTTTGTTTCCCTTGAGTTACACACTCGTTGCAGTTAACCTATTTCCAAAAAAATACTCCCTGTTCCTGGAAGCCAAGTGACCCAACACAGTGCAAATATATGATAATTTATCTGACTAGATTTTTGAATTTAAACAGGAAAACCTACACCGAGCTCCTTCATCCCTGCCAATCCTCAGAGCAGCAGGATGAAGCCGTATTCCAGTGAGACGCTCTGCTCCGTTTTGCAAAGCCTCGTAGCCTCCTGGTGAAAGATCCGTCGCCGCTTTTGTTCCAAGCCTCCTAGCTGTGATTTCTGGCTCGTACAGCTAGAAGCCAGCAGGAAATTTCAGCACTTCAAGCCTGCTTCGTCTCTGCAGCACCAGAGCAGACCTGGCGTGCAAAGGATGCTCCAAGGCGAGCAGCAGGAGACAAATCCCAGCCCGTTTGCTCCTTCTTTAGCATTACTGACAACGACCCAGCAACTTCAGCACCCGTGCCACCTTCTTCACCTCTCACAGGGTAATTATTCCCCTTCAGGCTACAGTTCTGCTGCCCTTCCTTCCCCCAGGATCTAGCGCTTTCCCATCGGTGGGAGGTGAGAGCTCTGGCTTCTGTCCCTTGCATTTCTTGGGCTTTTTTGGCGCTGGTTTTTGATGCTTTGGAAAGAAAGGTAAGAAACAACCTGCAGCCTGAACACAGAGTTGTGCAGGGCTCTGCTGGGGCTGCGCTGGGTGCAGGAATCCGACTCTCATCCCAGTCTCCATCAGCTCCCATCGGTTTCCAGCCCTTCCCGTGCTTGGTGGGAGCCGATTGCAGGAGCGGGATCAAAGGCAGGGCCAACAGCGGGAGCTAGCGCAGGTTCTTGGAGTCTCCTTTGCTCAGGCATCCTTGGAAAACGTTGATGTTTGGCACCTGCCCCGCTTCCGAATGGCAACGCGGACGTTGTGGAGAGCGGCAGGGATTTATCCCAGCTCGCTTGGCAAACGCTTGGTGCTTGCAGCAACACCCCTGGCCCAAGGACAGGCCTTTATCCCTGCCTAGGAGAGGGCAAAGGTTTGTTTTTTTTTTTTAAAAAAAAAAAAAAAAAAAAGGTGTTCTTGGAATCTTTTTATTATTATTATTATTTCTGAAATTGTTTAGTCTGCACCTGGCCTTAAAACTCTCTCATTTCTGGACAAGATGCCACATTTCAGGCGGCTCTGAAGAAACCCCTTCTCCCCGCTCCAACAGTCTGATTATTCTAGAGCTTTGGGCTCTTGGGTTTATTTCTGGAATACCACAAGCTGCTTTTGTTTTATTAGGGGAAAAACCTAGAGTCCATCAAATACAATTCTCTCGGCGAGAAGCCTAATCCTCTTATTTCTACACACTTCTGCATGATTAAATGGCTGGATTATTTAAGCAGCCGTTTGTTACTCGATGGCACCATCAAGGAGAGCCGAGGCATAAATATTAGTGCGGGGCTCTGCAATGCCCAAGTGTCCCAGATTTGGGACTTGCATTGGATGCTCCCTGCTCCCAGGGGATAAAAATGAGGGCAGGAAGGGGGTTCGGATGTGAAATGACTGGGAAAACTGTAAATCCTGAGTCGTTTGGAGAAAAGCAGCTGGAACAGAGAGCAAATGTTTGTCCAAACTTGGCTGGGGGGCTGTGCTGTTTCAACCTCCTGCTCGGCCTCCCGTCCTGCTTCCCATGGATCCAACCTGCAACGCAGACGTGGTGCCAAATAGTTAGTAATTAAGTTTATCAAATCGACTGCCGTTTATACCAAAATGTCACCGCTGCCTTTATAAACAAGGGGGAGTCGCTGTTTGCAGAGTGGGCGCTGAGACCAAAGCGGTGGGAGCTCTGGCCACGTTGGCATCAATGAGGAGAGGAAAACCCAGGGGTGAAACCAGCCCCAAATGGGGCTAAACGGTGGCGATTAGAAAAACCTCCTTCTTTGCAGACAAAGCTTAGGGATAATCTCATTTTTTAAATGGTGCTTAAGTATAAAGGCAGGTTTTAGCTGGTGCTTTTGCAGGAGCAGCAAAAGGCACGAGGAGAGGTCGGGCTGCAGCGCTGGGAGCCCGGCCTGGATTTCCACCCTGCTCTGGAGGTCTGAGCCTGTCACCTCGGGTTTTATAATGACAGAAAGTAAATTATAAATGGGAAAATGTGGCTCTGGGTCTGGAGAGGGTGCCAAGCTCCTGATGGATTTACATGCGTATTTATAAAAAAAAAAAAAAAAGTGAGAATTTGCCAACGGGGAGGCTCCTTAGGAAAATTTCCAGTGTAAGAGGAGTCTGTGTTTGCTCTCGTGCATGGGAACATGGGAACGGAGCGCCCGGCGCTGGCGGCAAGGCCGGGGCTCCGGCTCCGAGGCGGGAGACAAAATTCCTCATTTAGGGCCCGCGTCCTGGCGCGGGGGTGAACGCGGCCGTGGGGACGGAGCCGCAATCAGGAGGATAAATCCCTGCTTACACCACAAATCCTTGGGGATCGGGGAGGAGGAAGAGGAGGAGGGCAGCTCCGTGCACCGAGGCCGCTGCTTGGGCTTCGCTTTTTGTGTCGGCCCCGTCCTGGGTGAGACCAAGACAAAACACGACTGACCTCCCGTGGGGCAATAGCGACGCGGGCGCTGCGCCCTTCATCTTGCAGGGCATGGATGAGCAATCCAGGGGGAATAACATAAACCCGGGCTAATCCGTCCAAACCGAGGCAGGAAAGCGGCTCCGGCCCCGCGGCCTTTCCGGCGGCTCCGCTTTGTTGTCGCCGGCGCTGCTAGAGCAAACACCGCGCGGCCCCGCTCCGCAGAGCTCGTCCTTGCTGTTTGCTCTAGGACATGGTGTTTTTCCCTCCCCGCCGTGTTTATCCTGCGATAGCGGGAGCGCGCGCGGAGTAAACGCCGCTTCCCTTTGCTTTTTTTCCTTCTTTTTCCCCCACAGGTTGACTCTCATCGCAACGTTTGCAGCTTGGCCGCTTCCCATCCCCTTTTGGCACCTTTTTGCACCCAAAACGACCCGAGGTGACGAGACGTAAGCGCTGCCAATGGAAGCAGTGCTCCGAGCTATCCCCTATGGCTGCGGAGCTCAAGCTGCTGTCGATATTTCTGCATAAATAATACAAAGCATTAAAAGAGGGAGCTGGGGCTGAAGGTGCCCAGGGAAACCCGGGGCCGCTCTTGGAGCGGGAGCAACAGAGCAAATGGTGCCCCCAAATCCTCAGGCCTTGGGGAAGCTGAGCTATTATTAAATTTAAGCATTTTCCCACTTCCCACGGGATGATGTCCCGGCCTCCGGAGCGATAAGGGGCGGCCGCTGGCACCGCGCGGCGGCGGTTACCTTGGGCTCCGCAATCAGCGGCCGTTTATAGCAAATGTGTTTGCTCTGTGCTGAATTACCGCCCCGCTGCCAAGTGCAACCGCACCAGCTGCTCGTTAAGAGTTCAGCCTTTATGACCGAAAACTCTGCTCCGTTGATACGGAAAATGGGAGCAAAGAGAGGTTTAACCTATTGTGATGCGAGAACAAGCGGCGACTCGTTGGTTTAATTAAATAATCTCTTTATCTGGGGAGCCCGAGGGCACGGGGCTGCGAGCGGCGTCGCTCGCGGGGCGCTTTGCCCCCCGAACCCCCAGTTCCAGGGCCGTTTTTGGGGCTGTTTCTCGCTGCCCTTGCAGACCCTTGAGCAAACCCCGTTGTGTTTCGATGTGGACCTGGCGCTGCTGCTTTAAACACGGCGGCTGCGTGCCCAGCGCCGGCTCCAAGAGCGCCGCGCTTGTCACGGCTGTTTACTTACGCTCCCGCACTGTTTGTGCAGGCAGAAGTCTCCATCTCGTATTTATCTCCTCTTAAAACAGCCACAGTTTATAGTTCAAACACATTAATCATTCCCAAGCCTTTAAAGGGCTTTTAAGTGGAGACACTGGTTTTGTTTGCCTTTTAATTTTTATTTCAAGTCTCCCTTCCGAAGCAGGAGGCAAGTGCTTTAAAGGACACGCAAGGAGGCTGCACTGGGCACAGGGAGAGGAGCCTGGGGCTTGGTGCTTGACTTGGCCGAGTCACTTGGGTCTTTCTTGGGCACGGGCTGGTGGCCTTGGGTCATTGATGAGCTGCCGAATTGCATGGGATAGCCCTGGATCTTGCACCCAAGAGATGCAAGTCATTTGCACCCAAAAAAGCAAAGTCCCCAAAGCCGGAGCGCATCCTGGTAGCACCTACCCTTGGGTTCCAGGTGAGCAAGACGTGCCCAAGCGGAGGTGCATTTTGCAGGAATCCAGTGTCGAGGAGGTGCGAGATGCTGCTCTGCAGAGCGCCTTGGCCTGGGAGCGTTCCCGGCTGCTCCCGTCCTTGGAGCCCTGTGGGATCCTGCGGACAGGCCTGGCTGTGCAGGCAGATCCCACCTGCATCCGCGCGCGGCCCTGCGGAGCCGGTCCTGCCTGGGAGACGGGGCCGCTTGCCAGGTGAGCCCCATGGAGGGAGATTTGCACCACTTGTTGGTATGAAATAAAAATCTGTCGCATGGGGAGAGCTCCGACCTCCTCCCCGCAGCCCAGCGAGGAATTCCCGACACGGATTTGTTCCTAGTGCTGCGCTCGCCCCTGCCCGAGGGACCCTTCTCTGACACGTCCTGTTTTGTGGGAGCTAAATCAGACCTGCTGGCTCTGAAGTTTTCCAAGGACATCCTCGGGATGCGCCGCTTGCCCGTGCAGGGGCTGGAATTGGCTCTGCAGGCTGCAGTGCTCCATGTGCTGCAAAACAGCCCCGGAGCGTCGCGCCGACTTGGCTGGCGGGAGCTCCACGACCCGCAGCCCCACGGAGGGACTTTGGCCTCCGCTTCCCGGCGCTCTCCCTGCCCTTTCCATAATGCTCCAAGTGCCTTTAGGAAGCGCCTTCCCACAAGCAGCTTTTCCTCCCCAGTGTTTGCAGCCCCCCAAAGTTTTGCCCTGCAGCGTTATCAAGGCAACGGTGCAATAGAAAGGCCAGGAAGGAGTGAGGAGACATGAAGCCTGGAGCTGTTGGAAGCATCCCAGAATGGGGCTTTGGTGGGAATGAGCACCCAGGCCCTCCTTGAGCAAGAGGAGCAGCTTTGCTTTCCATCCCAGGGCAATTTTCCTTCCTTTTTCTTTCCCAACACCTTATCCCCTGCTAAATGGAGCCGGTTTCCCCAGGGGAGGGAGCAGAGCTCCCTTGCACCCTTCTTTAGGGAATTCCTTGAGGGAATCTGCCCTTTGCCCTTCCCGCCGGCGCCTGCTGCCCGCGCGGCTCCGCGCCTGTAACAAATCCCTTTTCCATAAGATGTCAGTGTGGCCCCGGCTTTAAACACCTGCTCGCTCGTCGGAGCGATCCGCTTCCCGGGAAGCCATGGGTAGCTCCTTGCGGGGCTGTCGGCATGCCCGGCTTGTTTACAGCTCGCGGGGCGGATTCCTTCCCTTTGGAGAGATGGCTGTTTTGGCAGCATCCTGGCTGATCTGCCTCATGGGATATAACAAAATGGAGCGGATAAAACGCAACGATGCCGCTTTGGACGACCGGTGGCATTCCCGAGGCATGGACACAGGTAGGAAAAACTTCCAGGGGACTTGGGTGATGCTTCCCGATGCCAAAGGCAGGGCAAGGCTCTGCCAAGGGCTCCAGGGCCGGGCACATCCCTCCTTCCCATGCAACCGGCTTGCTTGGAGAGCCCCCCTCCTGCATGATCCTTTTCCCTCTCTGTTTTCAATTCGATATTTAAGTCCAGTAATGTGCGCAATAAGCTGCACGTCTGGGATTAATATAATATTAGACGTTTCTTGAAAGCCTCTCGGATCCCTTGGTTAATTTAATCTTTTATTAACGTTAACCAGCTCGAGTGGCGTCCAGCGAGCCTGAGCGTTCCAACACCAGCAGATGCCGGAGAGATGGAAACGCAGGAGCAGGCGGATTCCAGCCCCGAGCGACGAATTCCTGAGGCGCCGCGGGAGCAACGCCTGTGAAATGCCATAAAACGGGAGCGATGGTGTTCTGGAGCAGGGCTGTTCTGCCCGGAATCCTGTTTATTCCACAGGTATTCCCGGGAATTTCCTTCTCCGTCGCCTTCCCCAGGTAGCGCTTCCCGTGAGCGTGAGCCCGGCGCTGGGCTCGCTCCGACTTCTCTCTGCTAAAGCCTCCGGAACCTGCGCGTTTTCTGCTCGCTTCCCCCTCTCTGGGAATGGTGTTTGGAGCCTGCGGATGAGTTCCATGGGGTCGGGGGTTTGCCCTGTGGGATCCTTAATGCAAAATCCTGCAAAAACATGGGCTGGCGGGCAGGAAAACTGGAGCTGGGGGCTGTGACGTGCTGCAAGCGCATGCAGCGCCCGCGCTGCTCCTGTCCCCGAGGCAGGACACGGCGCGGGTGCCTGCACATCTGGCCCCAAATCTGCAGCAACGGGGTTTTTTTGGCCCAAACACCCCAAAACGAGCAGCGTAAGCGATGCACGGAGGCACGCGGGTTGTGACTGTCCTGGGAAAGGAGCGATCGGCTCCGTGGGCCGCTTCTCCAAGCCGCGCTTGGAAGCGAGCTCCAGGGAATTGCGGTCTCCTCGCCGAGATCCGTGCCGCAGCGAGCGCTGGTGTTTTCCAAACCTCAGATGTTTATGCTGGGCTAATAAAAGTTACAAGAAGAGCAGGAGAAAGATGTAATGAGATCAGGCCGCGCGAAAGCCAAAAACCTGAGCAGAAACATCAGATCTGGAGCCGCGTCAGCTCCGACGGAGCCAGGCCGGAACGCGGAGCTCCATCCGGAGGCGGCAGCGGGGCCGGAGCCCGCAGCGCTCGGTCCCCTCCGCCCGCCTTCCGGGAGACGCTGCCCCTTTCCCGTGGGAATTGGGGCTTTTCGGGTATGGGCGGAAAAAAATGCAGCTTGGGGAAAACTAAAATGGTTTTTGTACGTTGTGGGGCACGTTGCTCATTGGTGCAGGGAGCCTCCGCGCGAGGCAAAGCTCAGCGGTGCCCACGTTGGGATGCGGGCGGAATATTAGGGAGATCTGCCAAAGTTTGGGCAAATCCGTGCAGATATTCAGGATTTAGTGCTTAGGACAGTCCTGCAGACGTTGTCCTGGTGTTTTCCATGCCAGGCTGCTCCCAAGCTGCTCTCATTCCCACATTTCTTGCTCAGTGCTCGCATGAGCTCCCGATGCGCTTGGTGCCTCCCAGTGTATTCAGGCCCCCAAATTTCTGGGGTTTTGGGGCAAACTCTTGTGTTTCTGGGGGCAATACCACCCTCTCCCTGCCCCATCCACCCTCAAAACCAAAACCTTGGAGAAGGAGGAATTGCTCGGAGGCCCCGGACAGGCGGTGCGGGACACAGGGCCGGGAATGCAGAGGTTGAATCTCACCCTCCTCCCTGGAGCAGAATCCTCCTAGGATCCTTCCTCGGAAAACCCAACATTCAGCTGCCACCTTGGCACATCCGGGAAGGGCAAATCCACCTCCTTGGCAGATCATAATGATACACATTAGCCACCCAATTTAGTGAAAAATATTGTTTTCTCCTAATTAAGCAAATTGTTGCGAGCGAGGTCGCTGGCTCCCGGGAAGTTGCAGTTTCTGCCTTCCAGGCTTGCTGACAAGAGCGCGGATTTATCTCCCGTTCAGATCACTGGAGACGGAGCTCGGGGTTTTATTACCACATGCAACTTTCTGGATGCCACTAAGAGATTAATGAGGAATCGAGGGCGGGGGTGCGAGGAGTTCAGCAGCGGCCTGTGCATGCCAAGTATTAATTATATTTCATTTCATATGCAGATGATGCAATCAGCTGCGCAGCGCCGCAGATAACGCTTCTGTCTGGGGTTGTTTTTTAACCTTGGGAGGCCGCGTTTTTCCCCTTCCTCCTCCCACAGACCAGGATTTGCAGCTGGATTGCGCTCCGTGCCGGCCGTCGGCAGCGATTCCCGCTGCTCCTCGGAGTGCATCGGTCCCACT
>NW_010577056.1:462658-476583 GCF_000705375.1 Tinamus guttatus | reverse complement strand
CGCAAACACGCGGGAACAGCGCGGCTCAATAGCGGCAGTGTTCGGCGGCAGAGTCAATATTAGCCGAGCAAACAAAGCAAATCGAGAGTTGCTATTTGCGTAGCTATGAGTATTTGTGTGCTCTGCTGCTGAACAGGGTACTTTGGAATAACACAGACAAAAAGAAAAATAAGCACTTTGGTGGCGGCGGGGAAGGGTTGTTATTTGGGGTAAGGAAGGCAGCTTTTATTAAAGGCTGTGGCTGCTGCTTCCTCCAGTGCCTCGATGGTCCCCAGGGCCACTGGTCACTTCCCAAAGGATCCACAGGTGCAATCCGGGTGCTCACAGCCCTGTGGCCTCCTTCCCATTGGGAATTTTATGTCAGGAAATGCAAACTATCCACCCCAACAGGCCGCTCGGCAAGGCTGGCGAGCGCCGAGCGCGCCGGCGCTGCCGTTACTGATGCTGCTCGGAATAATTAAATCCACATGACAAATGTAGCTGCATTAATTTTATTTATCTTGAGTGGGTTAACAGGAGCCAGCAGTGGAAAAAGTAATTATTTTGCTTCTGGGGTGCTGGGAGTTGCTGATTTGGAAACCCTCTTGGAGACATATTCCTCATATTCCTTGAATGTGGAATAACAGCATGCGATGCATACGAGGAGCTAATACAGTGCATAAAAATGAACATAATTTCCGAAAAATGGAATTAATGAGGCAATGAGACTGTTTTAATGAGCGCGAGGTCTGCAGTAAATGTCACCGCGCCAATGTCTTTATTGTGAATTATAACGCGCGTTTCGGAAAACACCGTCTTGCTGCAAGGGGAAGGGAAGGAAGCGCGGGCGGCCTGATGCCCCGGTGATGGGCACCCGGGGGAGACAGGGGGCATTTCCCACCGCGCTGTTTTCCTCTCCTTTTATTCAGTTGTTACTGCAGTAAAATGCAACCCCGCGGTTCAGGTCGGGGTGCCGAGCATCCCGGCGAGGCCGCTCCGGGCTCTCCTTCCCAAGGAACGGGATTCTCGGATCGCCATCCGCGCGGCCGCGGGAACGCGGCTTTGCCATCGCCACAAACCCCCTTGCACAACATTCGCCTGGATCCCTCCGATCCGGACATCTGCGTGATGCTGAATCGCTTTTTTTGACAGAAGAAATGGAAAAATCGACAGCCAGTTTAATCCATCAAACGCCGCCTTTGGTGCGCGTGTTTAGATAGAGCTTCCATGCCAGCGGCTCTTAATTTTTCTTGCTGCTCTGGCAAGGATAAGGACAAATATTTATATTCCAGGCACACAAGATGGCTTTCGCATTGTTTTCATGTTTAACCGATTTCAAATGAACTAAGATGGCTCTTAATGTGGTTACAAGAATTTGCCATTAATTTTCACTTAAAATTGGATCCAGCTTGCTCCATGCCTGCAATATATTAAGGTTAATAGCGATTTGTTTGGGAAAGGCAGTGCTTGCTGCTGGCCAGCGGGCACACGCGCTCGCTCGGGGAAACAGCGGATTCCTATGATATTTCAATAATAATTAAGCCATGGGTATCGCTCCCATTTTTTATTAGTGCCATGGGAAGAGCACACACTGCCCCGTCCTGCTTTTTGCAAAAAAGCTGCTTTAACTACCCCGTCCATGAGGGAGCAGCGGATGGCAAGTGCGTACAAGGGATTTCCAGGAAAAATACAGATAAGGATTCTTGGGAGCATCCTTATCCTCAGGGAGCATCCGGCCACAGGCTTCGGGGCAGGTGCGGGAGCAAGCCCAGGATATTCCACTTACACATTTAATAAAAGGAATAAAATATCAGAAGTGCAGGAGCTGCTTTAATAATTCAGCACCTCCAAGTTGTTTCATTACCTTAATATCTGCGAAAATTGCCAGCAGCACCTGACACCTCCCCGCGCTCGCTCCGGAGGATCCGGGAGGCAGCGGGATGCATCCCTGCCCTCATTACGCTCATCACGGTGCTGCATGCATGGCACGAGCATCCTCACGTGTGTCCTCGTGCGCATCCTCATGTGCATCCTCACGTGCATCCTCATGTGCATCCTCACGTGCATCCTCATGTGCATCCTCACGTGCATCCTCACGCGCATCCTTACGTGCATCCTCACGTGCATCCTTACGTGCATCCTCGCCCCGCAATGGAGGGAGATTTGAAATGCAAGAAACCCGACCTGGAAGAGCTGTTGGGAAGCGGAAAAGGCTCCATGGAGCACGAGGATGGCTCCGAATGGTGGAGACTGAATGGTGGGAGCCCGTGTTTGCTTTGCTCGCCGTGGTGCAGCCTCCCAGCTGCTTTCCATGGATGTGCCCAAATAAGCAGCGCTGCACGGGGGCCAATCCAACCTCGCTGGGACAACGAGAGAGCCAGGTTTCAAAACAGTTATTTTCTTCCCACAGCAAACACGGGCAGAAGCAGTTCCTGGTGCACTGGGGCTGATCCCAGCGCAGGGATGCGAGTTTCCAAGGTCTCCCAGCACGGGGCCGACCTGGGAGCCCTGCGCGATGCAGGATGCATCTGCGACCGACCGCCTGCAAAGCAGAGACACCCTCATTGCTCATTAGTGCAATTAGCTCCAGCAGCAGCGCAACAGGGCTCTTGCAAGGGCATCCGCAGGCGCCGGGTCATTAATGAATATTTTTCTTTGCATTAATCAAGCGGCCTTAAACCTGAGCAATGCCAGCGCGTGGCATTAGGTGGCCTCTTGCTGCAGAGCCCCTGCGAGCAGCTCCGGTCTGCACCGAGCAAGATGCAGGCGCAGGGGCAAAACAGAGGAGGGCTTCAATTATTCTGCTTATTTCTTTAGCAAAAAAAGCACAAAAACTAGTGTCAGGTGAAGCGTTGGGTTTTTATTTAGTTCCTCACCTGAGGCAGATCCATTTCATCTGCTTCCTACAGAAACAGTTCAGTGCAATTCAGTTTTTTAAATCCCTTTCTAAAGGACATCGACTGCATTTGAATATATTGGAAAATCAGGACAGTCATCCTATAGAAAAATGAAATTAAAACAAGTCAGTTTTGCAAAGCTGTGGTGAAGAATTGGTGTAAAGGGCAGTGGTGGGCCCAGCTGTCGGGGCCCTGGGAAGGGTTGGTGCAGTGGAAAATGGGGCAGAATCCAAGGAAGAGGGGCAATGCAGGAACCTGCCCAAAAGGAACTCTTGGAAGTGGCGGGAGGCGCTAAAACTTGGGGGAAATTGAAATTCCAGCCATGAAATTGCCTCTCGTTTATCATCACCAGGCACCTTAGGAAGGGAGGAAACCCGGCACTAAGCCGTGTTGCTCCTTAAATACGGATGATCCCTGGGAAAGGGCATCTCCTTGGGGTTCTCCCATATGCATCCCATGAAAGGTAACAGCAAATTCCGGACAGGAGCTGGGAAGCACTGGGAAGAGCTGGGAAGGGCTGGGAAGAGCTGAGAAGCGCTGGGAAGAGCTGGCTGGGAAGAGCTGAGAAGTGCTGGGAAGAGCTGGGCAGAGCTGGGAAGCACTGGGAAGTGCTGGGAAGCACTGGGAAGAGCTGGGAAGCACTGGGAAGCACTGGGAAGGGCTGGGAAGCACTGGAAAGCACTGGGAAGAGCTGGGAAGGGCTGGGAAGAGCTGAGAAGCGCTGGGAAGAGCTGGGAAGAGCTGGGAAGCGCTGGGAAGCACTGGGAAGAGCTGGGCAGAGTTGGGAAGCACTGGGAAGTGCTGGGAAGTGTTGGGAAGCACTGGGAAGCGTTGGGAAGCACTGGGAAGCACTGGGAAGTGCTGGGAAGCACTGGGAAGAGCTGGGAAGCGCTGGGAAGCACTGGGAAGCACTGGGAAGCACTGGGAAGTGCTGGCTGCCTGCATGGCAGGGCTTGCACCGCAGCATCGCAGCTACCCGCTTGTGGCCAACCACAAGGAAAGGAGGAAAAAAGGGGGGGAAAAAGAAAGGAAACAACCAAACACCCCCCCTCGAATGATCGGGGAACATAAATTATCGAGAACTGGCAAGGAATGAAAGTGTTGCGTGGTCCCCTGACAGCAATGGGATGAATAACTGATGATGATTAGTTAAATCATAACATTGCTCATGCCATGCATAAGTGATGAGCCAACTGCTCGCGATGCCCTGATGAGATGCAGCGCTCCTCGCTTTCTATCATTCCCACTTTGTAGCCCCAAAGAAACTACCACATTTCTGCATTTTTGTGTTATCTGGCACATCAAGCAATGCGACAATGAATATATATTGACCTTATTATAGCAGCCGGCTGCTTGTGCCAGAAGCAACCAGGCATACTTTGCACAAATTAAAGCTGTCAGCATGTAATTTATGGTTCATTGCAAAAGAGGAGCAGAACTCTGAGGGGAACATTGTGGTTTGGGAAGCAGGTAGGTAGGCAGATGAATTGCATGATAAAATATCTTGCTAATGATGTGATGTTAAAGCTGAAGTGTCGTTTTCATTCTGTTTTGCACATTTTTTAGTTATTTCTTGCTCGAGATGATTTTTTCCCCCTCCGCATTCCTTTTCCTTTCCCTTTTTTTTCCTTTTTCTTTCCTTTTCCACAAGCTCCATTGCTGGTTATCCCCTGGGCGGGATGAAGGAGGCGGGAGAGCTTCCAAGCAGGCGGCACGGGGCCGGTGCCGGAGATGCATCCCATTGCCGCAGATTTGGGGAAAAGGAAGCGAAAGCAACACCGGGTCTTGCATCCCTTTTTGCTCCCCCGTTCTCTGGTGACAGAAGGACAAGAACAAAACAAAGGAAAGGAGCCCAAATGGGAGAGGTTTGCTCGCCGGATCGCGCGGGAAACGGCGCTTTGCGGACACGCGCACTGATGCTCTCCCCTGCGCAATGAATAAATGATCAAATAATGAAATTCCGAAATCAAACGTCCCTGAATTATTCACGGGCTCACCTAGGGGTGCTGTGAGTCGCCGGGAGAGCATCGCTGCTGCGCTGTGGAAACGCAGCATTGCCAAGAGGAACACGAAGGGCCGAGCGCCCCGCGCGCTGCCCGGGAGCTGCTGAGCGCCGCGGCTCGCAGGGCCGCAAATCTGCTTTGTTTTGCCCCAAAAGGTTGTGCTGGGGGAGCAGAGCAGCCATCCGGGGCCAGGACCTGCGGGAGAGCTGCCCTGGGTGCAATACGTGAGCACTGCAAGAGCGCTGGGTCCCTCAACACCTTGCACGTGCTGCAAGATCCAGCTCTGCAGCGACGCAGGACACGGGACACGGGATGGGAAACTGCAGCAATTGCACCGCCAGCCTGCACCAAGCAAACGCCTCCCGTGCGGAGAGGCTGCCCGTCACCGCCGCCTTGGGCCTGCAGAGAGGAGCAGCATCGGCACCGCCCGGATCCTGCAGCGCATCCCGGGACAACGCCGTGCAGGGAAGCCAATGGATTCATCCCGACTGACGATCCGGATGAGCGCGGCGCCGCGGGGGAGCGGAGCCGCCTCCTGCCGCTCGCTGGGCGCTCCGTGCGCCTCTTCCAGGGAATTCGCACCACGGGAACTGCGTTTTCCTCGGGGCGCGCGCAGGTTTGCTGCGTGCTGGCGCCGCTTTGAAGCGAGCAGCTCCCCGCAGCCGCTGACAGCTCGGCAGCGCGCGCCGCGGCGGCGTTCACCAACTATTAGTGTTAAATTATTCCAACAAAAGCAGGCCTTGATGTTGCGCCGGAGCTGATAACTCGGGGATGTGTTTGAAGGGGATGAAAGCGCTGCCTTCAAAGGGCGGTTGCGCTCGCGCCCCGTGCTCACCGTTTCTGCAACGGCGGTGCCATTCCGGAGGCTAATTAGCCAAGCTTTGAGCCTCCTGATTTGCTAACTGCGCACTAAAAATAATTGAAAGCAGCCAGCGGTGGCTGAGGATTCCTTGGCTTCAGGTGCACGCTGGAAAAGTGGGATTTTGCAACGCAGGTGCTGGTAACATAGAGGATGGATGGATGGGTGGATGGGTGGATGGAAATGCATCCTGCATGGTGCAAGGCTGCATCCTGCATGGTGCAAGGGTGCATCCTGCGTGGTGCAAGGCTGCATCCTGCACAGCACGGAGCTGCATCCTGCATGGCACAATGTGGCTGCATCCTGCATGACAAGGAGCTGCATCCCAAGAGGAGCATCCCACACAGTGCAAGGCTACATCCTGCATGGCACAGAGCTGCGTCCTGCATGGTGCAAGGCTGCATCCTGCATGGAATGAGGCTGCATCCTGCATGGTGCAAGGCTGCATCCTGCATGGCACGATGCGGCTGCATCCTGCATGACAAGGAGCTGCATCCCAAGAGGAGCATCCCACACAGCAAAGACTACATCCTGCATGGCATGGCCCTGCATCCCGTGTGCCGTGGAGCTTCATCCTCCTGGATTTGTGTCACCTGCCATCGAGCCAGGGCCGAATGCACCCGGCTGCGCTCGGTGGCAGTGACAGCCTCGAGGAGGCAGAAGTGCATTCCATTTCCAGCGCAATAAAGATAAGATGGAAAAAAAAAGTTTCCTGGTGGATTAGCACCCTTGAGGTACTTGAAGCTGTCACTTATAATATGCAAGATCCACGGCTTGACCTCTGCTGTGCTCCAGGGGAGGGACGGAAAAGGAAGGAAAAAAGGCATTTAATAGGGTCCCTTCTGCAAGCACGTGGTGTGCACAAATCAAGCTGCAACGCCCAGAATTTACCCGGTAATTAGCTTTATAAACACGCGATTCAGCCGAGGTAACAAAAGCTGTAATTTAGAATTTGACACCGTCTCCCATGCGCGGGGGCCGGCGGGAGGGGAGGGTTATTAATAGCAGGAATAAGAGTTTGTGTTTTCCCTCTCCGCGGCGCTGGGGAGGGGGGCGGATGACCTCAGTGTGAAGAAACTTTATTTTCGCCCGCCGCTTGATTTATGTGGGGAATCTGTTGCATGATTAGCGCCTATCATCAATAACGGCGCAGCGCCGGCTGACAGCTGCCGAGCGCGACGGAGGAACCCTGCGAAGCAAATAGCTACAAATTTCCCTGACAGCCCTGCTTCGATTACACCGCGTCAGCTGCCAAAATACCCGTTATTACAGGCACCGAGTGCCACGAATAGCTAAGCAGAAGCAGCAGGGGCTGCAAAAGGAGCGGGGATGTTAATACCCTCGGCAGCTTCCCCGCGGCCCCGGCCTGGGGCACGAGCACTAATTGCGGGTTGATAACCCGTCCCGCCGGCGGGTTATTCCTAGGGGGGATGTAAAGGCGACGTGGGAATAGATGTGCAATCTGCTCGTTGGCTCGCGCCGGCTCCGGGAAGCGCCAGGAAAAGCGGGTCCCTCGCGAGGGCTGCGGGAAGCGCCGCGGCTCTGCCCATCCCGCTGCACGTCCCGGCTGCTGCTTGCAAAAAATGAGCAGGTAACGCTGCGTTTGGAGACCCTGATGGGAAAATAATTGCGGAAAATGAATGCAGCAGCCGGAGCGCTGCAAGAGGCTGCAGAAATCCACGTGCAGCCTCTGCGGGAGCCGCCGGGGCGAGCGCAGCGCTCCGGGCTCGCGGGACCCTCGCCAAGCGCCTTGCACAAAGTTTAAACAGCAGACGGTTTCGCCTGGAAAACCTGCAAAACACGAGGCCTTTTTCACGGGAAACGGAGGCCAGTTGCTCCGTCGACCCCTTATTTCATGCATGTGGTCGTGGCTGCCCAGGGGCTCTTCCCATTTTGCCCAGAGCCTCAGGACACGGTGGATGGAAAGAACATTGCCCAGGGTTCTCTCCAGGAAAGGAATTTTTCCAAGGATGGGGATGTTTTGAATTTAGGCTTTCGTGTTGAGCTTTGTGCCAGGGTTGCTATTCAGCTTTGTTTGAGGGCTGGTTGTTTTATGGTTTTGGAAGCCACATAACGTGCGCTGGCCGGGGCACTGCTGGCGAAACCTGGTTTGCATCCAGGCGCGACGTGTCCCAGCAGGCGTGTTCTGGGGAAGAGCCTCCGCGGGATGGATCCAACGGGAATGCTTTGGTGTTCCAGGAGAGACAGGTTTGCCCTGAAAACCGGGAACTTTTGCTTTGATGCCTTCGCATTGCAGACAGGCTCCCAGCCCTGCTCCCTTTCCCAGATGGAACAAACCCGGATTTGGGAATGCAGGAAGCTGCCTTGCAACGGAGATGTTGCACTGGGTGTAGAGAAAGGGTGTCTTTATCTAGAGGTCAATGAGATGAAACACTTCGTCTTTTTTCTTAAAAACTTCCAAATTATGCTTTTCTTTCCTATTTGGTTTGAAGACAACATCCCAATACTGAATAATTCACAGGTAAAAGTTACCACTGTCCAAATAGGGTTTTTCTCTTCCAGGATATGTCAGTGCTGGGAGCAGCCCAGTGCCCAATCCCTTTCCCGGGATGCCGCAAGCTCCGTGTTGGATGGTGCAAGGATGGCTGAGGCGCGCAGGCCAAGTGCCTTTCTGCAAAGCACATATATGATTGCAAGCCAAATATCCCTTTGCAAGCCAAATATCCCTTTGCAAGCCACATGCCCCTTTGCAAACCACATGTCTCTTTGCAAATCACCCACCCCATTGCAAACTGCTTGCCCCATTGCAAAACACACTCGCCCCATGGCAGCTGCTGTGCACCAGCAAGGACCCGCCAGGCTGCAGCAACCGGAGACCCAATTCACATCGCTTTCTGCTGGAAACTCTCCAGGTGCTAATGAAACATTTATGAGTTCAGGCGTACCTGGGCCCTGATGCAAGGAGAGAAACTTTTTCTCGTAAGGGTGAACGCGAGGGGAACGTTTTGCAGAGACGGTGGCATTGCAGAACACGGCTCGAAGGGAGGCGAGCGCCGCTGCCCCAGCGCAGGGTATTTGCCAGGCTCCAGTTTCTCTCGGCTTCCCTTTTAAAATAATTAAAGTGTCAGCTCCGGTTCACGGGCTGGTCAATGTTTTAATTCCTCCCTAACTTTATAAGGCAATTTCATGAATTATACAGTGTGGTAACAGAAGGAGCTAAATAAAGATGCAACACTAGCTGTGTTTAATAAATACACCCCTGCCATCCATGGAAGCTATTTGCAAGTCAAAAAATATGGCACATGATGCTCTAGCTGTCGATTGTAAATTTTTTAGATTACAGCTAGGTCAGCACTATTTTATGCTAAATTCCACCAACTAAAAATAAAGGGAGGCGGCGGAGGGGCTGGGCGGGCACCCTGGGGCCAGTGACCTCCCAGCTGATCCGCTCTTCTCCCGGAGACAAAATCCCAGGAAATCCATGGGCTTGTGTGGGAGACGCCGTCAGGATCTGCACTGATGGTGACACTCATCCCCGGAGGAGCCGGGCGCCTGCTCTGGGGCAGGATGTAGGAATGGGGCCGGGATGCTATGGGCAACCTGGGATCTTTGGGAAGCAGGTGGAGTCCCCCCATGGGCGTTTTTCCTTTGGGGCTTTGCAAACCAGCACTTGTGCAATGTGTCAGGACGGGGCTTTTAATAAAAAGGCACCTGGGTTTGAGCGCATTTTTGCAACCCAGGTTCTGCTCCTGTGCAGCAACCAGAGGAGACGTGAGCAGGGGCCACCTCACCGTGCCTTAAACCGGGCTCTTCCAAACAAGTGACACCAGCCCCGGTGCCTCCTATGGCAGAGCCGCTTTTTTCCTTGCACGTTGAAGATATCCCGGTGCGTTTTCCAATGCAAAGGCAGCAAACAACTGGAATATGTCCTGGGAGGAAACTACCAGGAAACAGCCTGCAGCCCTGCACAGACTGTGCCATATGTTCCATTACCTGCTGCAGGATAGTTGCTGTGTGCAGGGGAATGTTGGTACCATGGAGCTGTTTGCAGCTCTCTGCCTCCTCCTTGCAAGCTTGCAGCCCAAAAGGCCTTAATAAAGTAGCCCCAAGGCACCGAATGATTTATAGAGGTGCAATTCCATAAATAGGGCTTAAACTTTTAAAGATTTATTTGTTTTCCAACTAAAATGTTTCTTAGTGGTATGCCATGTGTATACTGGGTAGGCTAATGAAGATACTTATATATAAAATAGATTGTGCAATGAGCAATGGGCCCGTGCACGGGCTGAGTTTGGTGATGGTGTTTCGGAGAGCTTTCTTCTTCCATCCCCCTGGAAGTTTTGGCTCTGACGCCTTCCAGGGCACATGTGTCCCCTTTGCTTCCGTGTTAGAGCCTCATGCTGGAATTGGGAATTGCCGGCAGCTTCCTTTTCCAGCGCTGCCTTTGGAGACCCCTTCAGCATCACAGCCCTCAGAGCACCCCCATCTTCCAAGGCTCTTCTTCACTTTGGGGCCTTTTCCTGATGGTTTACGCTGGGTTCCCTTCCCTTGTTCCTGTGGGAGGAATCCCAAGGATGAAGGTTTCTGCTAGTGCCTTGATTTTCCCGCCTTTCCTTCTCTCTTCCGGACATCGGAGACTACAAATCCCTGGCATTCCCATCAGCTGGCAGTGTTTGAGCCTCTGCAGCACCGGGATCCTGGGATCCGGGCAGTTTTCCCCCTCGCTCGCAGCCGAAGGCGGGATGCAGTGGATCAGACCGGCTCCATCGGCTCCGCCGCCGCTCGCTCCCGTCCTGTTCACCCCATGCATTTCCCCCGGCTCTGGGAATTCTGGCCTGTGCCCGTGAGCAGCTTCCTCTCCTTTCCTTCGGGATGCAGCAGCTCCCGGAGCCGCGTGTTTCGCTGCGTCTCCCCAGGCAGCGGCGCTCGGAGCGGCGCTCCTACAGAATTCCATGCAAAGCCAACCGCGATCCCGTGCTCCGGGCGGATAACAGGATTGGGACCCAGGACAGCCTCAGGCCTCGGCTGCCTTTTCTGCCTCCACACCCCAAGGGGCTCAGGATGGAGCTGCAGAAACCCCGGAGCAGATCCCGAGCGCTCCGGCCCTCTCCGGCTTGGGAAGAGCCGCTTTCCTTAGCGCACAGCAGCCCCCGCGACACTCCATGATCGTTCTCATCCCATGGGATGCTGCCTCCCTGCGTTAGGGTCCCGGTTTTCATCACTATTTCTTTCTCAAAGCCTTTTGGGGCGCCCAGGACAGCGCTTGCCTTTGCTTCCAGGGAGCTTTCCTCCCTGGGGATCCCTTGGCACCAGGTAAACCAGCACCTGGAGATTAAAATCAGTCCCATGGGCTGGGAGCCGGAGCCGGGTTCTGGGCAGCACCATTTCCTCCAGGTTATGATTTTCCTTGGGATTCTCCTGTCAGCCGGTGCCACGGCGATTCCCCATCCAGCTGCTGCGTTCCTGAGCATTGGATCAACCTCCCGTGGAGACTGGCATCCCATCCACAAGCCCCGGCCAAGCTGCAGGGAAAAGCTGCCAGCTCCAGCAGCGCCAGCGGCCGCCCGGCTATAAAAGCACTCGACATTTTTTCTTTCCCCGTTTTTTTATTTTTTTAGGAGAAAGCAGCCTGTCTCCCATCTGCCAGCCCAAGTGCAGCCATGGAGCACATCTCCAAAGCAGGCGGCAGCTGTGAAATAAATCCCTCGATTGCTTCCCCTCCGGGAAGAGGAGTCATTGGGAGCTGCTTCTGGCCGTGGGGCTCCCACTCACCGGATTTATGATCCCTGCTCGGCACGTGGAGAGGAGGATGCGCGCGGAGGGAAGAGCATCCCTTGGAAGCACCAGGGTTTGGGCATTGAAAGGAGCCGAGAAATCTGCAGAGCCGACAGGACACAGGTTTCGCATCTCTGCATAAGGAAATGTAGGACTTAAAATAATACATATTTTAATAATTTAATTAAAATAATTTAAAATAATTATCGTTAATATTTAATTATTATTTAATTAAATATTACCCTCCTGCTGAGTACCAGCGTGGTTTGAGTGGCTGCTTCGGCATGTGGCTCCGGAGCGGGATGGAGGGAAGCGGAGGGCTCGGATGTGCCTCTGCAGGCCCCTAATTCCCACCAGGTCCCATTGACCCTCTCCTTCAAACATGGAAAGATTCAGTTAAAACAGAGCATCAAAATTGCTAAAACCCCCCTGGCTGGCCCTGATTTTTGGCATCCGAGGTTTGCAAGCAGGAAAGCGCCAGGGCTGGGGTCTGCATCCCGGCGTCTCCCACATCCCTTTTCCCCAAATCCCCGAGCGGTTGTCCCTGTGGATCACGTCTCCGGCTGAACTGCCTCCTGGAACCTGTGTCGCTGGGAGACTCCAATTTCTACCCCTCGCTTAGCCCAAAAACATTAGCTTAACATTATCACGAGGTAAGCCAACAAATATGGAAAAACCTACCGAGGTTACATTTTACCCACTTTTCTTGCACCTTTGGAGATGAAACTCCAGCTCTGCTGCTAAGTTGCAGTGATTTATTGGTGGGCTGAGAGGCTGGGCTCTCAAAAACTGCATCCTTGGGATGCTGGCAACTCTGCTTCCTATAAATCTCAACCAGCATTTCTTAGCCCTTTTATGCCAGCTGCTTTCATGTATTCAGAACCTTTTTCCGTGCGGTAGCCTATGAAAATATTGAACCGATGCCCAGAGCAACACCAGGATATGAAGGGGAAAACTTTAAGATGTTTTGTAACTATTTTTTAGTAGAACCTGCCAAATCTTAATTTTTCCAGTTTACAAGTAAGAGCCTCTAACCATCTGTTTGCTGTCAACTGATGTTTGTTTGGAAAGGAATTTTATTATTTTTTTCCATCTTGCACTCCTGTTCTTACAACTAGTTTACTGAACTTCATAAATGTCAGCTTTCACGGTTGTTTTGTAAGGCAGTTATGATTTAGGATTTAATCAAAATTGAGCAGTCAGTGTCTTTAATCAATCTGAATGGAGATCAAAAACAAAGAAGCAGAGACTGGGAGGAAAGAAAAAAAAAAAGGAGCGTTTTATGTATCCCAACAGTCTTTGAAAGAGCCTTATTGCCACCATAATTGCTACCAGGAATCATTAGAGCAAAGTTTAAAAAATACCCTCCAAAATTGTGTGTTACCAAGATAAAAAAGGGCTCGTGCATTTTAAGGCTTTAAAGGCAACTTGAGCATTTTATCTCATTAAGGATTAGGAGCCATTGGCATCGCTCGCTCCCACCTCTGGCAGGCGCAGCGGTTCCCGAGCCCTTTGCTGGGAATGCTGCGTGTCAGCACATCCCGATGCCTGGATCAGGGCACCGCTGGCATTCCCGATGCAGGAAAGCGAGGAAGCACCGCTCATCTTCCACCCCCAACCACCAATTTCCCACCTTGTGGCATATTAAGATATAGGTGCGCGTGTAGCTTTCCAATGGCGAGGGACCGCTGGATGCATCCGTGTTCCCAGCCAGCTACGCCATCGGGTCCCATCCATAACATCCCTGTGGGATGGGGAATTCCTCATTATTTGCACCAGGCTGCTACAGCGGATCCGGAGAACCCTGCTAACAGGGGCTGCACCAGAAGCAAAACCCCTGGAGCAATAAGGAGTAAAACAAGAGCTTGAGACAGTTCAGCTCACTCTGGGTTTTTGTATGTTTTTACCTAGCTTTACTAGATTTTGCCTAAAAAAATGCTTTGCAACTGAATTCCAGTGAGCTATATGAAGACACACGCTCATTTTTACCTCATCCATAACAATCCATCCCTTCCCTTGATGTCCCCAACAGAATTCCCCCGGGAGCCAAAGGGCAGAGACAGGACTCAGCACTATGGGCACCCCCTAACACGCTATTCCGGGTTTCCATAGCCAAACCGCCACATTCAACACCAGAATTGGGGATTTATCACTGGACTTGGGATTTCCTCACCTACAGATCAAGGGATTGGAGTGTTTTTTTTTTTTAATGGGCAAATGGATTGTGATGGGTGGCAGCACTGGAAAAAATCATCATTCCAGCAGTGCCCTGGCTAAGGAGATGCCATCGTCCAACCTCAGCGCATTGAGTAGCTGCTTGCAGGAAAAGAAAACAAATTCCTGCTTCATTGTAATGTGCTGCTCTGCTTTTAGTCATGCAGTCTGGCGGAGGAGGGAGAAAAGCCGCTGGAACAGGAGCTGGATGTCACTGAACAAATGTCTCCTCTCTTT
>NW_010577056.1:446660-462623 GCF_000705375.1 Tinamus guttatus | reverse complement strand
AAATGTTTTGATTTAGCCTCGGTGCTCATGTAGCAACAGGAAAACATCATCCCATGGTCATGTTCTATTCCATTTGAAATTATCTCTTGGATGAGGCACAGGAAAGAGCGGATTCAAGATGTAAACAAGAGCCCCATTTGCCTCCCTACGCGTGTCCCGTTGTCATCCCCTGCGGAGGAAGGAGAGGGGAGATGCAGGGAGCGAGGTGGGTCCTGCTTCGTCCCCCTTGCAACACCCGGGGGACATCCAGGGCCATCAGCATTTAGTGGCCTTGCTGTGGAGGGGGATCCGGGGTGGGAGAGGTGGCTCTGGTGATGCTGCTGTTTGCAAATCCATTGCAAAATGAGCAAATCCTCCTCAATCCCATGCACGCAGCAGCACCGTCTCAGCAGAGGCCTCTGCACCCCACTGGGGCAAGAAAACTTCACCCTCTCCCCAGAGCCCAGTGAAGGAGAAACATAAATGAAACCATTCAAATCCTAGACCATGAAGCTCCGAACAGCAGGATTTCAGCTCCTGAGAGTTAAGTAGGACAATGTCACATTAGTTTCTAAAAGCTGCTGCTGGCAGAAATCGCAGATACTGCGAGGCCGCTTGGAGATGAAGGCTTCCTTGTGACCTGTCTGAGCTTATCTGAAGGGATTGAGCAAGAAATAGGGCAAATGCTGATGTTAAAGCACTGCAGAGCCATCGTGTCTTGTCTCCTGGTGCCTCTGGATGGGTTCTGCTTGGGGTACCTGTGCAAGACCCTCCTTAGGTCTATCCTGAACTACAGATCTGCACGTCCTGGGCTTTGCAAAGGCTTTTCCAAGTGGGAATCTGTGTCATACGGATGTGTCCATGGGCCACCAGGGCACACGCAATTGCTTTAGTGACCATGGACAGGTTCCTGCCTCGGGCTGTGGGGGCAACTGTGATCTCTAACAAATGCAACTGCTCTGCGGTTTCCTCTAATCCTGCAGTTTTAATTCCAGTTAAAACTAAGCTCATTTTTATTTCCTCTTGCAGGCCTTTTTGGAAGCACAGGCTGCGGGTGGCAGGGGGCACATAGCACAAGGGGATGTAGCAAAAGCATCGCAGCTGGGCCCAGGAGCACTCGGGCATATCAGGGAATTGCAAACTGGTTGCAAATGGGTTGCAATCAGGCTTTAAATGGGTTGCAAGGGCTTTATAATCAGGAGAGGGGAGAAAAGCCCCTTTGGCATTGGAGCTGCAGCATGGATCATGCAGGTAGGCATCTCCCGTTGTGCTCCTGCTCATGGATGGTCTCCATCCAGCTTGTAAACCAGCAAATCCTGACCCTGGTGCCCACCAGCAACCAGTGATTGCCTGATATCCCTGCTCTTATCACTGCTATTCCCTGTTTTCCATTAGGGAAAGCTCCTCCCGCTGAAGCCGAGCGCTGTCTATAATTAGAGCGCAGGAATCCGCTCCAGCTAGGTTAGGGTGCTGGCAAATGTTACCCGCTCCAGGAAATAAGGGGGTTTATTCCTGCCTGGAGCCCCGGCTCCGTGTCGCCTGGCTTTGCAACAAACAGCCCACTCGATGCTGCTTCTGCTCTATAAAATTCCTTCTGAATCTAGGGAAATGGGTTTTTAAAATCAGTTTTAAAGGCCTCCGGGGGCTCCACATATTCTCCCAGGCCTTCCTCTTTATTTGTCCCCTTATTGTAATCCGCTCTGCTTGTGATGTATTGGCGTAGCCTCACATCTGGCTCTCATCACACCTTCTGTTGACTCCGTGCTCAACAAAAGCGCGGAGATGAGTCCCAGATGTGCCGGTGTGTCCGTGCTCCGTCAGCCGCAGACGTTTATGGGGGGAATAAACAGAGGTGGGTTCTAAAGTCAGGGGACTGACCAAGTGTTACTTTTAGGGCAGGGGCATGCAGGGGCTCGCATGTGTGTGTCTCGGATGGCTTCCTTGGAAAGGCCTGATTTTCCTGGTTGGGGAAAGAAAATAAATAAATAAAAGAAAAAAAGAGGCTTCCAAGTCTCTAGCAGGTTTCCTTACTGGTTGATTTTAGCTTAAAATATACACATGTGTAGGCCACAAACACCAAGCTAGCTGTGAAGTGGTGCCCTGCTCATTAATATCACCCTTGTGACGGCTGTTTGGGTCATTTTGGTTTAATTCATATTTTAGTTCCTGATGTCGTGTGCTGGCTCACTATTGCTCCATCTGAGGGAATAATCCATAGCTGCTGATTTGGGCTGGATCAGGGTATGATCCCAGGGCTTCTGCCGTCCTGGTGCTCTCTGCTTTTCCCTTTTTGCCAGTCTCTGGCCGACACCTCCTGCAAAACAAACGTGTTGCAGAGACCAGATCCGTGCTGCTGTCCAGACACGTTGCAGGATAAGTGTCTCCCAGGAACTTGCTCCTGGACGAGCCCTCGGGACACCGGAGCGGGTTTGGTTTCATCCCACATGCCAAAGGAATAGCAGGCAGGGTCTGCTGTTTTTAGCATGTCCAAATACCTCATTTTTGAGCTCTTGGATGCTCTGAGCACGGACGCAGCTTTTGTCCTTCCTCTTGTCATTGATATCATGTGTTTATCTAAAAAATCCATTTTTCATTACTGGGGATTTGGCTGGCAGCAAAGGCAGGGGACGCTCCTGTCGTGATGCCTCTCCAGAGAGTCCCCCTTAAACTGCCTTTTGCTGATGTGTGTCGGACACAACCACTTTCCTGCCCGGAGCGTTTCCATCCGCAGCGCGCGCGTCCCGAGGAGCCGCACGTTCCTCCAAGGCAAAAGGATCTGTTTTCATCTGGCTTTCTCCTTTGATGTGCCTTTATGTTAAGGGTCTAAGTGTTCTTTAAATAGTTCTCTCCCTGCCAGGGTTTTTTTCTACTTTCCCATTTCTTCTGGATTTCCTTCCACAAAGCTCCCCGGTACCTTTTTTCTGAGTTCCTGAGCCTGGATGCTTTGCCCAAGCAGAGGAAAAGGCTGAGAACATCTGTAGCTTTTTTTTCTCAAAAATGCATCATGTCAAATTATTTGCCTCAATGGCTGGGGATTCCCAGGAGAATCACAGACTCTTAACAACAACAGAAAATTAAGCAAAATCCATGTCAGTGGCTTGTTGGAGTGTTGGGATCCACAGATTCATGTCAGATTTGAGGACGACTCTGTGCTCTGCTTCAAATGACCCAAAGTCCCTCTTTTCTCAGCTTCAGTGTCAACCATCCTGCCAATTTACTGCTTATAGGATGATACAATGCAAAATGTAAGAGGAATGTGTGCTTAGGGCTGTGCCCGGATCACTTTTCCCTTGATTTTCTTGCTCATGTTCACCATGCAAACTCCAGCCGTGTGTTTTACCGTGATGGAAATGTTTCTCCTGGTTTCTTTTCCTATGTGCACTGTTACTTTGTCCACGGATACAAGATGCTTCACACGGAGTATGAGGCAGAGGTGGGTAGGGACCTGCTGTCTTGCTGTGTAAGTAGTTCCCTGAAGTGCAGTCCCTTTGGTTATGGGTTTCACTCCATCACACCGTGACCAGGGATGACAGGACTTCATTGAAACCCACCTGGGTGCAGGACTTGCTCATCTCTCTACCCACCTGGTAGAGCCGTGGTGCTCTCTGCAACATCCAGACCCAATTTCCCAGGTCTTGATGACCCTGGGTCACCCCTGCGCCCTCCAAAACGGTGCATTTTGGGTGCCCCTGGTTGAAATCCCCATTGCATTGAGGAGATGCTGCAGGAGGAAAGCTGGGTGGGTTTGCTTGCACCAAGCCCTGCCTGCACCATGGTGTCCTGCTCTGCCCCGGGGACCAGCGCTCCCCATCGATTGCTGCTGCTGGAAAACAGGGCACCGAGAGATGCATAAATGTGTAATGCAGCTCTCATGTATTATTTACCAGCTAATGCTTTTGTTTGTCTGGAGCTGGCCTGGTTTTTGGTGAGCTGACAGGTCCCTCTCTCCACTGCTGCTCAGCTGGAGGGTTGCACGGTGCCGGTGGCCGGGTGTCCCAATCCAGCGGGCACTGGGGCTGCAGGAGCAGCCCGCAGGGTGTCCCGGTCCCCAAGGATGCTCCTTGGGGATGCACCACCTGCATGTCCTAATATTAAAGCATTGCACAAGGCACAAAGTGTTGGCAGGTGCACAGGGGTTGCAAACAGCAGGGAACTCGTTGCTGCATCAGCTCGGGCCCCTTGTCCCTCTTTGCTGCTTCACCTTTCAGGCTGGGAGTATCTTAAACAGAGATGTTTGGAAACCTGTGGCTTCTGCTGCTTTAAAGAACAGGTCCCTTTGCCTCTTTCTTACATGTGGGCTGGGTTTTTTAATTAGCTTTTTAAGATGTATTTTTATACCTCTTTTTTTTCCCCCCTTTATGGAGTTTGCTCACATTTTTATCTTAGCTTAGGATGCACAAAGCTTGACTATTTTGTTCTCAGAGACAGCTGGATGATCAAGGTTTTTACAGTCTACTAAATTATTAAAGGAAACTCAGTTACTCACTAAATATTATTGCTTCCATACTGTCAGGGAGAAGATCACAGTAATATTTTGTTAATTCAAACATCTTTCTCTTTCTCTGAGGCTGCTGATGACAGGTAAAGAGCTTGCATAATATACAAAGGTGCTCATTATGGAAGGAGGACATAATTAATTTTAGCAGTAGCAATAAGTCATTGCCACATGCAAAGAAGCATCAGGGAAGCGAGCGGGGCTGGAGGAGCCTCTGCGGCTCCGCTGACGTTTTTGATGGATCATTGGGATAATGGGGTCTGTGCGGCTAAGGCGGCTGTTGGTGTGCGCTTCCCGCCTGGATTCCTTGCTGGAGATGTATTGGAGGTCCCCAAGGTCTGGCAGTGCCACCCGTCTTGAGCCGGGGGACATCCAGCATCTCACTCGATTCATGGTGAGGATGATGAGAGCGGCCTTCGCAGATGCTTGGTGTCCGCTCCATGGTTTTCCCTGCAAGCTGTGGGTTTACGGGAGCGGCGGTGACGTGGACGGGGGTCCCCGTGACAGCGGGAACCACCGTTCCCCATGGGCAGGAATACAACAGCCGGCACATTCCACACTAGGAGCGAGAGGGAGGATTCGGTGGGATGAGCAAACCCTCGAGGAGGCTTCGCGGGGCCCTCCATGGGCATTCCGGAGCGCCCGGCACCGGGACACGGTGCATCCCGCAGCGCCATCCCGCGCTCCCGCCCCGCAGGTGCCGCTGGGCACATCCCGCGGCTCCGCGGCAAGTTGTGTTTTCACAGCAATGTTTGGGGGTTTTTTCTTTCCTCTTTTTTTTAAGTCATTACAAGCTAAACAGTTGAAATAGTCTTCAAGGTGAAATCTGCTTTTCATTACTCTGTAAGGGCACCGCGGCTTCATTTTCATAAGTTACATTACCATATGCAGCATTATAGTGCTTTGCTCCGCTACATATTGTCAACATTAAATAACCCCTTTTTGTGGTTACATCATAAAAATTCTTCAGATCTTGGAAGCAGGCTGTGAATATTTGCATATGTATATCTTTAATTTTCACAGAACAGGCTGGCTACCAGATGGGTGAACCAAATAAGCCTCCAACATTTATCTGAAAGTTCGACGTTTTCCTGTGTTGTTAACCGCAAAGGAAACTAGGTGGTTTTCCACCACGCTGAGCCGCTGCCAGTTCCTAACCTTAGAATATTTTCACAGGGAAGGGGGAGGCGGAGGGGGAGCTTTCCCTCCAAAGATGGCCGTATGGAATCAATAAAAGGCAGTTTCCAAAGTTTGTTTACTTAACATTGAATATAATATGCCTTTGTGGTCCCTTTGCACAGCAGAAAAATGCGAGCTAATGAGTGCGCGGGCGGGAGGACGGCCTGCCCCGGCCCTTGCTTTTTGCTTTGCTTTGGAATCGCAGCTCCCAGCGCCGGCGAGAGCACCCCGGGGTGCTCTGTGAGCCCCAAAACCTGCAGTTCTGGCCTCAAAAGCCTGCAGCCTGCAGCAGGGAGCTTGCAGATCTGCTTGAAGGGGCATCCCAGGCTTGCAAGGGGAAGATCCCCACCAGTGCACAGGGCAGGACCCCCTTTTTCCATCTGCAATTCCAGCCTTTGGGGTGCAATGCTTCATGCCCTGCTCCGGGCCGCATCCCCAAAGCCTTAGCAAAAAGGAGGCTCCGTTGCGGATCAGAGCAACCCTGCAGGCTTGTAAGGTATTAATCTTGTGCCGTAATTATGTTTAAGCATCCCAGATTATATGAGTAGTACAGCAAAAACAATGTAGCCTTGTCTTTAAAACATAGACCCTCATTACGGAGATCTGTCGTCTGTTAATTCATTAGAGCCCTGACAAAAAGAACTGAGATCAAAACTGTTTTAAATGATTCCTGATGACACACAATGGTAAATTTCAGCTATTATTCCGGAAATGTAGCCATAATTCTTTCTGCTGGATTCTACAAGGGCCCTTCCTCTGATATTAATTGACTTCTAAGTAGTTGCATGTGTTGTTTTCGTGTTACTGCTCAGATCTCCTAGTTGAAATGCACAGCTCTTTGAGCAAGAAGCCTTGTACTTGTTAAATTGATATATCAGACCTTTAACAATAGTATATATTTTACAGAACCGCGCTATGTGACTAGTTCTGCAAGAGCCTTGAGAGCTGCAGCCAGCGAGGGGATGAACAGCACGAACCTGCTGGAACGTCAGACTTAATGGTGTGAAATGGTTTGTGCTTTTTTTCCTCTTTGAGACAAAGAATGAAAACTTTAAAAAAACATAAAAAAATTAACTGTTCTCAAAAGGTTTGAGGCGGAATTTTAAAGCCAATTCAAGTTTTATTTTGCTTTATTCATTTTTATGGCGTTTTGTGGCATCTCCACAGATGCAGTTGCTTACACTGCGGATGAAGCTGCAGGCAGCAACAGATACTTTCTTGTATCAGAAACAACAGGAAGGGAGCTGATTCCAAGCAGCTATTGCTAATGATTTTATTTGCAAAAATAGTACTACTGTTGTCCAAAGCGAGATGGAGAAACCATGGAGCAATTCCCTCCCACGTGTTGCTCCATGTCCCAGCATATCTTCCTGCAGAAATCTTTGCTCAAATCCAATATCCTGAGAAATGTCAGCGTTGTTTTGGGGATGCTGGCCAGGCGTGAGCCTGTTCGTGGACTCTTGATCTGGAGTTAACGTTTTTGAGGTTTTTCTCCTGCCCAAGAGCAACGTCCTGGAATCTTCGTTTGGAAGCCGGGAGGGTTTGGTAGCGGGTTTGCTGCTGTGGTTGCTCCTGGGCTGCTCAAAGCCCCTGGATTATCCTCGATAACGAAGGGAGGAAGAAGCCGAATGCGGTTTCGTCTCCTCTGGCTCTGTCCGACGCGGGAGCCTCGGGAGCAGAGCGATGTGCGCTCGGCAGCCGATGCTTTTCCCATGACGGCAGTTCCAGGAACGGCTTCCTCTGGGAGCTGAGCTCTCCCTGCTGCTCTCTCCGCCGGGATCCGTGCGGGGCGGTTCTTGGCATCGCTGCTGGGATGTCGGATCCTGGCCGTGCTGCCCGACACCGCTCTTGGGAGAGAGGGAGGAGCGTGTCCTGGTGTGGAATTCCACGATCCAAAGTTTTCCACGGATTTCTGCATTTCATGCCGAGGATGCTGGTGTGGTCCCAAAGCATCCCGGTCGCTTGAGGAGTGATGCGTTCTGGCCATTCCAGATATTGGGAAGATGCTGAGTTCGGCAGGAGGCTGCAAACATCCCTTCTCAGCTCCACAGCTTCCCGGCCTTTCCCGGGACACCCGACGCAGCCTCTGGGCTTTTCATGGAGAGGCCTCAATGCACTAGGAGAAGTGGCTTTGTGAATTGCCAAAAAAATTTATTTTATTCCATTAAAAGTCTGCTCTGTACTTTTTCCAAGCAAAGTATATGAAAATCCTGCTTAAATGGTGCGTGAGTTTCTTATGAATTGGGCTGAGAGCCGGTAAATTGCTGCGTTTAATTAAATACCTCGATTTACTGAACTTGAGGAGAAGCCAAGTATAGCGAACAGACCATTTTTATGAATTATGGGAAGATGAGAAAACCGACAATGAGCCGTAAAGGACTGTAGGAGCAAAAAAAAAGAAAAAAAGTGAACACTTTTTTGTAACAGTGCAGCAAAATGTCCCAAGCCATTTCTGGGCACTTCCCAGTGGACTCCTGGGAATGCGGCTGTGATCCGGCTCCGGACAAATCCATCATATTAATCAGTATCACATTCACTTTCCATAGCGCTGCTGGTCTGCTGCATCCTCCCTGCTGCTGCGGATCCAGGGGCTGGAACAGCTGGATTTAGCCAAGGGCTCGGATACCTTCTCAGGATGCCTGGAAAACAGCAGGTGAGGCCACGTGGAGCAAAAGTGCTTGAGGTGGAGGCTGAGCAGGGGAGTGAGGACCTTGCACGAGACCCTGCGGGATGGGAGCGGATGCGGGATGCCGCTGTGCGGGATGTGGGATGGGAGCGGATGCGGGATGCTGGATGCTGCCAGAGGAGGTGCTGGGCCTGTGCATGGCTGCTACCAGCACCTCCTTATGCTTCCATTGGGTCATTTCTTGGGAGCACGTGGGGAAGAACGAATCCTGAAGGATGCTGAGCTCGAGGGGGAAGGTCTCCTCTTGGTGCTTATGTGAGTGAAATGCTGGTGCCTGGGGAAGAGGGCAGAGCCGGAGCTGTCCCTGCTTGCTTTGTGCTCACCTGCATGAGCCTCTCACTCCTGGAGATGTGGATCTGCATCCCTGGAGCATCCCGATCTGCATCCCTGGAGCATCCCGCATGCTGCCCCGCTTGCAGCTCCGTCCCTGCAGCCAGAGGATGCTCATCCAGCGCCGGAGCCGTGGAAGCCACCGGGAATACGATGCCAGAGGCTGCATTCCCGCCCTGCAGCGAGCGCTGACCTTGCCCAGCTGCGCATTAGAGCACGACCCCGGCCCAGCGGGACTGCTCTTTCCAGCGCCGTTCCCCATAGAAATCCCAAGGGAAGAGAGCTGGGGGCAGGGACACTCGCATCCACTTCATTTATCTTCAGCGGCTGCTACCTCGCTGCGCCGGAGCATAACTCTTGCGGGCATAATTCAGTGTCTTTGCACTTTGCGGTACTTTAAATAGCACAGCCAAGCGGGGAAATAATTATTCTTTTTGGTTGGCTGGGATTGATTCTAAATCTGCCCAAGCAGCGGCTGCTCGGGGACTCGCAGTGCTGGAGTCAGCGATCTTCTGACTTTGCAGCTTCGCAAGGGGACGAGCGCTGGGTTCTTTTCTTTTTTAACAGTATATAATGACAAAGATATAAACCTGTGGCAGCCCTGGAGCACAAGGAACAGCAGCGAGGCTGGTTGTTCCACTGGCTGTGACCCACGGGAGGTTGTCACAACTTTCCTTGCGTTGGGAAAACTGCCCCAGGGAGCTGCGATGGCCTTGGGGAAAGACAAGGCCCTGCTTTGGCTGATGCTGCTGCTTCCCTGTATATATTGCATGCATATATGTGTGTGTGTATACATATATATATATATGCACATGCATGCTGCAAGCTGGAGGGCTGCAATGTGCACTCAGAGGTGAGTTTCTGTGCAAAGATGCAGGAGAGGAGCATTGATCCCCAGGTTGCAGCCTCTGTGGGCCCCGAGGGCTGGGATCACTCTGTGAACAGAGCTGCCAAAGCAGCAGAAATACCCAGGAGAAGGGCCAGAACAGTGAGCGCAAGGATGCGACAGGAATAGGAGCAAAAACAACCCCCCGCGTTGCCTGGCTGAGTGTAAACAAACAGCAAACATCTCCCCAAATACACGGGGCGAGCAGGAGAGCAACCGCATCCACAAATAATTATATAATTATAGATGAGGGCCCCTCGGGAGGGGGGCTGCTATAGCTAAGTGCTTAGCAGGGAATTGGCTGCAGCAGGGAGAGACATTGGGTCCGTGTGTCCTCGGAGAGCACCCAGGATCCAGGACCTGCAGGTGCTGGTGGAAATAGCTGCAAAAATGTCGAGCAGTGCATTTTTTTTTTTTTTTTTTTTTTTTTTTTTTTTTTTTTTTTTTTTTTTTTTTGAGATGCTCTGATTATGAGCCAGGCTTTTAAAGACGGGAAGTGCCCAGCAGATGAGAGCATCAATCATTTCTTTTATAAGCTCTTGAAGATTCTTGCGAATCATTTTATTACTTCGATAGCAGCCTTCCTGGGAAGGCAATAAATCTGGCAGCGAGTCGGGGTGAAGACGCGTGCGTTACGTGTCCGGGCTCGGAGCGGGACGCAACGGGAGCAGGGCTGCCTATCTCCATGCTATATATATATATATATATATATGTATGGCCCTGACTTCTGCAAAGCCATAGCGAGGTGCATTTACCCAGAGTCCACTAAATGCAAAGGGCCTGGGGAAAAGGTCTCTCTTGTCCTGCACCAGCTTATTGGAGTGATACCCTGGCTGCAGTGGGAACATCCTTGGGAAACAGATATAATAAAAACACCCTATAATTCCCCAGCGCTCGACAGAGCCACCGTTTCCTGTGGCAGGTATCTAGGTAGGCTGGCTGTCTTGCTTTGCAAGGATGTATTGCATCTCGAGATAACCTCGGCACTGCCCAAAGCCCCAGGAATGCGCGAAATTAGTTCTGAGATAAAACGCAAATAGCCGGAGCCGCTAGGATCTGTGAACCTCAAGAACGTCTGGGCGTTCCCCTTTGATACCTTCACCGTGATGGTGGCAAATGCTTCTTTTTCCCCATTAATCCCAGCCTAAAAGGATGTCGCCCACGTGGGGCTGGGGCCTCAGAGCGCTGCAGAGCCAAGTCACCGGCTGTGTCATCTCCTGGGCCATCTTTTTCCCTCTAAATCGGGAGCATTGGAATTCTCTGGATGGTTTGAGGTACGTGTCATCCAAACTGTTAGTAAACACCGGTTCCCTGGCCGACACCGGGGACTTGAAGCTGATGAGCAGATTAAGAGACATATAAACTGCGGGCTTTGCTTAACAACAGCAGCTTGGCCGACTGGAAGTTTCTTTTAGTATGTTGTCGCCTGCTTTTCCTAGCTGTTCTGACAATACTGTGGCTATTTCTCCTTTGTGCTGATTTCATACAAATTGCTTGCTATGAGAGTGAAATATTTGAAACAAGTGGGTCAAAACAAGGTGGTAAATGTTATCCTGGAGACGCGAGCTGGCGGTTACCCCTAATAAGCCTTTCCTATGGCGCGTGCATATGGATATGCATAGAAAACATGTATGAAAAGCCATGTAAATAATGCACTAGCTGTGTGTGTCTGTGTGCACACAGGTGGCAGGGGAAGGATGTCATTTAATGGGCCATGGAGCTGAGGTTGCCATAGGGAGCAGTGACACCGGTCACCTGCAGCGGCGCGATGAGACGGAGCCTGTTTCCCGAGCAGCAGCAAATGCCTATTTTTCCAGGAATGTAAAATATTCCACATAACAGGAAACACCCTATCAGATGTTGGCCTATCCTAACGTTGAATCTGATAGTGTTATTAATGCATCTTTCCTGTAATTCAAATACTCTCTTCCACCATGCAAAAAAAAAAGTTTTTTTGTTGAACAGGAATTAAAGTGCCAGTTTTAGCCATTTTCATCCCGCACTAAAGAGCTCTCCAGGAGTGATTTGGTAGATGAGCGTCCTGATAACTGTTTGCCGTGTGTCCAAGTGGAAGATCCACACGGAAGCAGGCGGAGTATCAGGACGTGCAAGCGCGAGGCGGTCGGATAGTGGAGCTGTCTCTTGTCACGCAGTTTTTTTTCTCCTAATTGTTTTTATTCTGGTATTTTGTCAGGGAAGTGCAAGTGGCTTTGCAGTGCCTGGGAGCGCTCAACGCTGCTATCCGTCCTCCTGGCTCCAAAGAAAACATCAGCAAGGAAGTGCAGGAGCTGGCTTGGGAAGAGGGAGGGTGACGATGGCTTTAGCTGCCACCAGGTCTCCTCGTCATACGGACATGCACTTGGTGGCTTTCAGGGTGCTTTTAGATGCTGAGGAAAAGGCTCTCATGCTTGCAGAATTGGGTAGCTGGAATAGAAGCTGGCTTTCCCTGGCCAAGGAGCATCCCTTGCTCTGCCTTCTCCTGATGATGGGCAGAAATCTAGGGATTGTGGGGAGGTTTGAGCCTCCCCAGGGGCTCGGATCCATCCAGGCTGGCAGGGCTTCCTGACACACGCTGCAAAGTTTTGCCCTGGCTGCAGTTTGTCTCAACGTGGGGGGAACAAACGCATCCGGCGGGAGCCAAATCCCGTTTTCTGGAGCGCGTGCAAGGAGCAGGCCAGGGAGCAGCTCCTCGCGTGCATCCCAGCCCCACAACCAGCCTCCCTGCCCAGCGGGGAGCAGAGCGAGCGCTCATTTACGGCTGCAATCATCTCCCTGTTACGGCATTAGGAAGGAATGAGCACCAAAAGCCATTATAATTAAGATCTCTCCAGAGCTGACAGTGGAAATAGATGGCATGTGGAACTGGAGCGCGGCGCCTCAGCTGTTTCTCTTCTAGCTGTCACTGGAAAATTACCCAGGCTGACAATCATATTCTTAACGCAGCGCTGCTAAGTAATGGATACCCACCTTGTGCTGGGGAGAGCAGGGGAAATGGGGCTGGCACAGGAAAAGCGCTTTCCTCGGCATGGTGGGGGCTTGTCCCCCATGTCCCTTCTGCTATAGCTCTGCCCCGATGATGTTAATATATATAAGTGTCCAGCTTTGCCACCTGGCCTCTGCTCTGGTGTCACGACATTAAACTGCAGCTTGTGCCTGCTCCCGTGCATTGGCTGGGAGCGAGCACCGCTCCGAACCCTTGGAATCCATCTCTGAATCCCTCTTGGAATCCCTCTCTGCACCCCTGCTGCTGTTCGGTACCTTCAGTGACGGTAGCCTGTGATCGCCCACGGCCTGTCCCTGCTGCAGATCCCAACGGATCCAGACGGAGCGACGGGAGAACGTGGAGATAACAACGTGTACATTGGGAGACCTGTGGTTCTTCGTGCCCGAGCCCGCCTTGCCCAACGGGGCCGCGCAGCCCGCGCCGCTCGCCGAAGGTTTCCCAACCGTTTCCCAACGCGGAGCCTCCTCCCCGGCCCTCCAGCCTGGAGGCCCTTCTGCAATCCAGGGAACGAGGGCAGGTTAGTGGGAAAGGTCTGGCTCTGCCCCTGCCTTCCGGGGCTGTTTCACAAGGTCGGGCTTGGCGCTGGACGATGCGATGGGGCGACGGGGGAGCATCCTCACCGTAGAGCAGCCAGGACTGCCCTCGCGCTGTTTATTGCCTGTTGCAAACCCGAAACCACCACGTCCTATCTGTGTTTTTCCCTGGCAGCTGGCATTAAAACTATTTCTTTTAAAAGACCCATGTTGTCTCACTGCAGCGCACCGGATTGGATTTCCTCTTGCCGCATACCTCCGCGATCGCGTATGTTATTTAAAGGACCAGTGCTTGGTAAATTATACTTTCTTACCCCATAACATAATGTGCTATAAACACTGCCGGGCTTGTCCTTTTTTATTTTTTTAAGGTCTGGGCTTTTAAAAAAGATCCTATTTAAAAGATAGTTTATAGGTGAGGAATGCATCCATCCCCGGTTTATTTTGATGTGCTGGTATTTTCCAGCGCCGCGGAAGCGCTGGTTGGTGCAGAAGATGCTTACGGGCTTTTTCCTGGCACGCCGTGGATATGCCAGCGCCTGGCTGGTATAATGTGACTAAGAGCACTCGGCCTCCCCTGCGGGCAGGCAGCAACCCGAGAGCAGAGCAGGATGCACACGCATTAGCCGCCGTATTATTGTGCGGATCTCTTTCTAATCACTTTTTATCAGAGGCATGCGCTTCTGCTGCGCAGAAAATAACCATCTGTCGTGAACAGGCAAGTAATGGTTTTGCTAGGGAGGAAAGGGCTGGGATGAGGCGATTCCTAATGCCGTTATGAACCGAAATGCCTAATGGATGGAAGCGCGGGCGTCTCGCGGGGCCGCAGTTCACCCCGTCTGTTCTCCGTCCTCTTGCAGGTCACAGCATGTTCGTGGCCACGCAGGGAGCCTGAGTCACCCGGTCCCAACAGGGTTAACAAACAGGTGACTTCTGATTTTCCATCTACATGGATGAATCCGAGCGCGGGTTTGAGATCTAAATCGTCCACATTCCTTGGGAGCATGGGGAATATTTTAGAGAATCCCCCTTCATCACCATGCAGAAAAGATTCAAAGCCCAACTAGCCTGTTCTTGAGAGCTGGCATCGTGCAAAAGTTTCTCTCTAAGCTAGAAATGAATTACTGATGCAATTACTCATTCTCATTTAAATTTCTACATAATAGCATTTAAATAACAGTATTCAGACTGTCAACAGTTTACACAATAATTTGGATTCTGAACTTTGTACCTCTATTTTCTCATGCAGAAGTAATTGAAACTCATCCATTCTAAGTGACAATTGTAGATGAGTATCGCTGCTTTTCTGCTGCACATGTGCATTATCTGAATATATTAAATCACTTACTCAATTTTAATTTAATTTGAATGATTAAGCAGTTACTCGACTGTAATTGTTTGTGTTGAGACATCTCCTGTGTGAAAACAGAGCAGAGGCGCAATGAGGAAAACACGGGTTTCATGGACCTGCCTGATCCTCTCCTGCGGGGCCAAGGGCACCGGGACCCTCTCCTGGTGCTCCGGCTGCCGGGATCACGCTGAGAGCTGGAAGAGCCGGATAGACCAAGGCAGCGCTGCGGATACTCGCATCCAGGATCCGGGACGATGCTCTTGTGTAACCTCCTTTGGCTCTTGGATCCCGTGTTTACGGCTGGTGCTTCCTTATTGCAGCTGGAGCAGCAGGTACCGTGTTCCCGCCTGACCCGTTTTGCTTTTCTCCCAGGGCTTCTGCTCATCCTGCTCTTTGCTCGGCCTTTAGGAATTTGGAATCAGCTGGAGTCCATCCCAGTTGTCTTTTGATACCAGAGCAAGGGAAATCTGAGCTAGTGGAAATCCAGGCAACCCCACCGGCCTTCCCTTCATGGATGTGGATCCGCGCAGGTCCGTGGAGCCGGCGAAGCCACCTCTGTGCTCTTCATCTGCAGTTTGTTTGGTCCTGGTTGCTGCCACCTTGGTGATGTCAGTGGCTCTGGATGCTTTGCACAGGGATAGGGGCCAAGATGCGATTCCCAGATCAAAATCGAAAACCTCTGCTCTAAAAACCTCTGCATTTAAGAACTTAAATGCTTCTACGTTTGATGTGGCTTCCACACGCAGGTGACTTCACGGTCCCTGGCTCGTGGTGCACATCGCTCCACGATGCGCAGCGCGTCCCTGAAGGTGGGCAGACAATCTGCCAGCTGCAATCACTCCCGTAGGAAAATCACAGACTTTGCCAAATGACTTATTCCCGGATATTTTATCATTCCTTGCTATGGAAGGAAGTCCACAGAGGAGCACATGGAAGGCTGGTGCCTCCTGTGCCGAGAGGACCTGCTGGCAGGGCAGCTGGGAAGGAGGTGCCAGGGATGCACAGGGGGGTTCCCATCCCGGCCCAGCTGGGATTCAGGACGGCCTCGGCAAGGGAATGGAGTTGAAGCTGGTTTGGGGGCATTTAGGGTCATTCTTCTCCAAAAAATTCCCTGCTGGTGTGTGTGACACATGCTATTCCCCATCCTGCTCCCTCGGTGTTCCTCCACCTTTCCTTATTTTATCCCTCCGTCCTATCCCAGGGACATATCCCAGATGTTGGACACTTCTTGAGGCACAAAATCCTGGCCTGGGAGCTCGGGAAGAAGGAGAGGATCCCATGAAAACCTCTTCCATCGGGAAGAGCCTTCCCCGAGGCCCAGCACAGCACTGGGCTGCACCAACCCCACTCGCGTGCTTTTCCAGAGGTCTGTGGGAAGGGAAAGCGGGCGGAAAGCGGGATTTGGCGCTTCCAAGGCTTCCCGCGCCGGAGCTGTGGGTTCGGCTCTGCGGCTGCGGTGGGAGCGGAGCCAGATGTTGCTCACAGCTGGCGCGCCCCAGCCGCCGTGGCGGCCCCGGGGG
>NW_010577056.1:427212-438409 GCF_000705375.1 Tinamus guttatus | reverse complement strand
GCTGCAATATAACATATAACATACACTGATAGTAATAATATATAAATAATAATAAAAATAGGATTTTTTACAATGTAAAATTGCACTGTTGCTCTTCTAGCTTTGCTCATAAACCCACAAGGAACCTAATGTGGGGAAGGTTTCCAGTGAAGTCGCCAGATATTTGGCCTGAGAAAAGATGGAGGGGATGAGGGCTGGGATAAACTGGGAAGAGGACCCCCCACCAGGCCCAGCTAACCCATATCCCTGTGGGATACCCCAGCGCTCCATGCCCAGAGCATTCCCATTCCTGATGGAGGGGCAGCGGGTTGACCCAGGGGACTTTGTGCTCTGTAATTGCGCACTCAATAATCACACACATCCCATCCCGTGAACTCTTTAGAGGTTTTTTAATATAGCCGGGACTTCCAGCAATGCAGATAACACGCAGAGCAGCTGCGGAGGGTAATAACCCTGGTTTTCTGTGGCAATTGCTCAGAAAGAGATGTGAAAGTGCCCCATTAAGTGCCCTGGCCCTATCCGCAGGACATCAGGGAAGGGCAGGGGTCCAGCCCCGCTTCGGCTGCTCGTGTTTTGGGCTGAGCTGCGCTCTGTGATGTAGAGGTTTGGTCTACAACACGTCTGCCTTAATGAACTATAACAGCACAGAAGGTAATTACGTTTTTGTCTAGACCTGTCTAAGACCATCAACAGCACCTCATTACTTTACAGATTGTTAATGTTGTTGGCAGAAGTTGAAGATCCTCCTTGGAAAAAAAAATCAAATTTATTCTCTGTTGCAGAGTACTTTAGCTGATGATAAATGATAAATGGGGGCTTGTGGCTAATTAGACCTTGCTTTGTCCAGAGGCAGATACATAACCATAAACCGAACCAAGATAAAAGGAAGAGGGGAAATGGCAGTGAACTCACATGAGGTTTCTTTTTAAGATCATTACAAGCTTCAGGAAAATTAGGGAGCAAAACTGCTGCTGTTGTGTCAGCACGTCTGCTCTGCAGAGCCGCGTCGCACTTCGCTGGCGAGAGTCCCTGCGGGGATTACTGATGTGATTCCTTCTTTCTTTCATTTTTGCATGTAGCAAATCTGATAAGGAGGGGGATAACCCAGCTGGGCTTCCTATGAGTGCTTTCCCAATTGCAGCGTGTGTGGGGCAGATATTAATGTTTTGGGGTTTCTTTTTGCACATTTCTGTCCTCGTTCCTGCCACGGTACCGAGCGCAGGACCCCCGGGCTAACGCTCCAGTGCAAGGGGGATGCTCAAAAGCAGGGCGGGTGGGAAGAGCCGTCCTTACGGAAAGCGAATCCCGGCTGCGGGAGCGGGGACGGGCGCGTGGGCAGGACGGCGTTTGGGCAGGGTGTCTGTCCGTCCGTCTGTCCGTCCAGCCGCAGGTCGGGGAGATTCCCTTGCACCATCAATGCGAGCGCTGCGAGAGCGAGGACGAGTGTCGCGAGCCGGCCCTGATGGACTCGTTGGGAACATGACGGATGGCAGCGGCCTTGGAAGCTGCCAGGAGCCATTCCCATCTCCGACCGGCTTGGAAACAGCAACGCACGGGATGGGGATGCAGCAGGGGGTGCCCTCCCAGCATCAGGCGCTTTAGGGCTCCCAAGTTTTAACATCTGCAGGTCTGCAAACGGGACTAGCCCGTTCCAGAGGGGATGGATACGGGAAGCTCCTCTGGCCGTGCCAGACCTGCAGCCCTGCATCCCAGAGCATCCCGGCTGGTCCTCCACATCCCATCCATCCAGACCATGGAGTGCTCCCGGAGGAGGGATAGCAGGACGTGCCACAGCAGACAGACAACATGAGCAATAGGAAAGGGTGAGTGTGCCATAGGAGACAAGCAAACCATCCTCATCCCTGCACAATCCATGGGAGAGGCGCGGCCGGGCCGATGTTTATCTCACAGGTTGGAAGCTTGGCAAATAACAAGGGTTTTCCCACAACACAACCTTGGATGGGGTAAGGATGTCTGCTCATTGCTCCCAGGGTTTGGCCTCTTTGCCAACATTGCTCTATGGGAACGTGCAAGGAGCACATGGGGCTGCGAGGGGCGTATCCTCGGAAGCGGAATTTCTCTTATCGGGAGGTGGTTTTCCACCTAGGGCAGGATAAAATGCAGGCTGAGTCAGGGAGCTCAGAGCCTTTCACATAACGAATTTCACATGTTCTGGGTTGATAGTTGTGGTCCAGGTGGCCTGCGTTTCCCCTGCAGTTACAGAGCTGCTGGGCACTGTGGGGAGGCAGGTTTGTACCAGGTCCAGTTGTTGGGAGATAAATTCCCACCCAGGGCCCCATCCAGGTGCTGCCAGGGCTGGAGGAGCCGTGGGCTGCCTGTTTTCCAATGGTACCATGTCTCATGCAGTGAGCATCCCTCCAAGGTGGCTCCGTTTTCATCCTGGACCCTGCAGAGCTGGGCATGGGGGAGAAATTCCCTAGGAATCTGAAGGTAAGGGTTGCTCCTTGTTCCTCGTGACCCCCTCTTTGCTTCTGCTGGGAATTTGGGAAGTTGGAGGCAGCACAAGCTGCTCATCCCTGAGTCTCAATCTAATTGCAAGGTGTTTATCTGAGCTGTGGGAAGAAAATCAGGGAAAAAAAAATCAAACTGTAGTGGTAGGATTAATTGAAGTGTTTTTTATTCCTGCTCTGTTATCTTGGCACTTGCACAGTCCTCGTGGCTATGCGGTGCCTGCTCTTAACTCTGACCAGGGGGATCATCGTTTCTTAGGTATAAAACACTGCTTCGCTCCCTCTTTTTCTATCTCAGGGCTGGTTTTAGCGAATGTGATCACCCTGAATTGTTCTCCGCAGGAAGGTATTCATTTTAATAGGCTATTGAGCTCAGATAACAAATTTTAAATTACAACGCACATGACCTTGGCCAATTTAGACTTAATCTAAAATGCCGAATAGTTATTGCAGTGAAGGGCTGGAAGAGCAGCCGGCTGCGGTGTTCCCGTCTAAAGCAGGTTTTGGGTGAAGGAAGGAGGCCTTGGGATGAAATCCAGCATTCCCAGTGTGCACACGCAGGTGGAGGCTGCAGAGAGGCCACCCTGGAGCACAGGGCGCAGGGAGATGATCCCAAACGGCACCGAGCGGCCGATCCATGCGGATGAGCCGCCTCCGGCATGGCGAGATCCTGCCACACAGGAGTGGTGCTATGGGGCCGGGAATGGCTCCAACATCACGATATTAAATAGAGATAAACAGGGATCCGCATCCCGGCTGCGCTGGGGGTGCGAGCAGCGCTCCTGGATCCAGCGGAAAAGCCGCATCCCTGAGGAGCTGCACGGGAGCCGGCCCATCCAGGGCAGCCTCATCCAGCCCTTTAGGACCAAGGCACTCGGCTGGGCTGTTGCCATCCCGCTGCCATGCGGATATGATGCTCGTCACTGCAGCGCCCAAACTCTGGCTGTAATTCATTTAGCAGCTTGACTCAATATCTGTCACTTGTGTGTCATCCTGTCCTCTGCCAAGGAGAGCTGTCCCTGGTTACGTGTTTTGTTTTGGGGTTATTTTGAGCTGTTTCGAGCACACTCGGAGGGGCCAGGGCAGAGCACAGACGTGTTGGGTGCTCTTTGGCAGTTAAAGAAGTGGTAGAGGCGGCTGGCAGCACCCGTGCCAACATCCCGAGGGCCACGCTTGCACTTAGAGAGATGTCACCAGCCGCTCTTCGCCTCTTCCAGAGCCAAAGTGCTTGGGTTGAATTCCCAGAGGATGCACGGGCTCCTCGGAGCATCCACGGCCTGGCTGCGGGAGCATCGCCGTTGGAACCAGAGGGATGGCTCTGCTTTTTGAGGAATATCTGCTGCTTGCAGAGTCCCTGGGGAGGGTGACGGCGGCTGCCCGCGTTGCACGGTGCAGCCCGCGCGCTTGGAAACGCCTGCGTGCAAGAAATCGCCCGCGCCGCACGGAGCCGTGGTGCTTTGTGGAGTGTTTAATGGAAATATCAGCCCGGGCCTCTGACGCGAGGCAGTCATGGATGATAAAATGAGGTTCCTGAAACACTTCAGAGCATAAACCATCTGGTCTGCTGTGATGTACTAACAGCTTTGACTAATTTTTAATGCAGGTTTTATGACGGATATGCACATCATGTTATCCATGCATAAGGAAGATACAGCCGAGCTGCACTTTGAACTGAACTGACTGATGATGAATTTGTCTCCCGTTTTAATTACTTTCTGTACATTAAAGGTGTAGTGGACCATGTGAAGTGCTTTGTCTGCCTTATCCCCGCCGTGTCCCCGCGCTTCCTTGGAGCGCCGGAGCTGCCTCCGCTCCCTTATCTGCAGCGCCGGGGGGGGGGGGCAAAAAAGAGGCAGATCAAGTAAAAACTGCCTCAAATCGGATTTGGGCAATAAACACATTGGGCCACCGGCAACAAGCGCATTTCAGGAGGTTAATTAGTTCTTATTAATTATGTCTCTTGAAATTTTCCCCAGCCCATATGGCGGGGATTGGTGCTGTTTCGTGCGGAGAACGCACCATTTTAGTCAGCACAAATCAAGGCAGTAACTAGAATCGCACACGGCTTTCAAACCGGAGCCTGTCTTGTGCTCTCAGCTGCCTCTTGCCAGTCTCTTTCTCTTTAATGAATTTTTAAAGCATTATATCAACTTCAAAACACATTTATTTATTTAATGCGGCCCCAAAGCGGAATCATTTATCTGAGCAAGGCCCAGACATTAGGGATGTTGTTAAAAGGGGGCTGGTATTTGTAGGGCTGACCCATGCTGGGTGTGATCAACCCCAATAAAACCCAGCCTGGATTTTTGCCTGTTTTACATTGAATTTCTAGGCCTGGACTGTGCATCTTTGCCCCTCTCTGGATGGTGAGAATATCCATAAGAGTTATCTTGTTTCCTGGGAGGAGGAATCATCTCTGGAAGATGTTGATTCTCCTGGCAAAGTCCTAATGGTTGTTTAACTGCTCAGTTTGGCAGGACCACAACACAATTTCTTTAACATTTTCCATCTTTTGAAAAGAACAAGATGAATTGGAAGCTTTTTCCTTCTTTCTTTTCCAAGCCTGTGGAACACGGGGTCCTGTGCACGTGTCCTGCAGCCACTGGGCTCTTTGTAGCAGTCGGTTCCTCCTGCTGGAAGCCGGGCACAGCCCTGGGAGCACCTTGGAAATGCAGGTACGTTCATAGCTTCCAGTAGGAATTTCACTTGGATTCCATGGGATTTGGCTGGTGGGGAGGGGACGTGAGCGCTCGCTGTGTCCTAGCACGAGGCTCCTCTGCAAGCAGCATCCAGCAATATCCATAATAGGAATGTGGAGGAGCCAGGTTCCTGGTTGGGAATTAGGGAGATTAGGGAACCTAGGGGAGCATCAGCTTGTAGAGCAAGGGCCCCAAAACCCACCAGGGGCTTCTACTCCTCTCCGTCTCCCTTCCCAGGGTGTCCGAACGGGACAGGCTGGTGACTGCAAACGCATCAGCAAATGACTTCAGCGCTTTATTTATTGCAAAAATCATTTGCAGACTGATCACGATTCCCCAGGATGCCGTCATCTGCTTTCCCGTCACCAGAGAAGTGTGCTTGGCTGCTCAGGGTGTTAGTTTTGATGCTCTCAGCATTGCATGGGTTTTACTCATTGATTGGCCATCCGAAGCACTTTAAACGGGAGAGTGATGAATAATGAATAACGTGTTTCCTTAAATGAATCTCCAGACGTGCTGAATTTCACAAGCCTTTGGGGATTCGCTGGGTTTGGAACAAATAAGGCCGTGGTCACCCCAGTGCTTGAGGAAAGGCCACGCGATGAGCAAGAGCAGATAAAACACACGGTGCTTTAGTCCAGGGTATCCACAGATCTACACTGGGCCAGCTCCAAATGCAAGCTGATATTCTAGTCTCACCTTGGGGAAAAAAAATCAATAACGAGATGGGGCTTGGTGACTGAGCAGCAGAGCAAGTGTCTACACACAGCAGATCAATCGCGGGGAAAGAAATCCCTCTAAGTGGGAGGAATTAAAAGCCAGGCTGTTGTTTTATCGGGTGTTCATTTAGTCCTGCTAACAAGAAGTCTGTTTTCTGCACTTTTCCTGGAGGGTTTTAATTGGAACTTTCTCTTCTGCGTTTCAGTTCTGTTGTTCCCGCGGATCCCAGCCTGGCGGGCATCGGAGCAGCCTCCTCAAACCCGCCTTCAATGGGGCTCTCCTTTCATCAGGAGCAATAAGGGTGAGTTCATACTCGAAACCATGAGCTAATGGAGCCAGGCGGGTTTGCCAAGGCTGCCCTCGAGTCTCACACGCATCCATTAAACGCATCTCCACCACTATGTGCAATCCCAGACAGCTGCTGCATTTGCATACCCATTCCTTCGTGCAAACAGCATGCAGATTTTCCAAGTTTCTTTGGGGAATACCTCACAGTTGGCCTTGTTTGTTTAGGAAAAATATTTATTCAAGCTATATTTGCTGAGCGTGCAATGGGTCTGGTGCTTCAGGGAGCTCTGGGTGCTGCAGACTCTCTGAGGGAGCCCATTAAACATGACATATCCCCGAAATTCAGGCACCATTGGTGTCATTAGAGAGATTGGAGTTTTCTGGACTTTCTGCACCCCAGTCAGAGTGCATAACAAGTTAACAAAATGTCTGGACTCTAATCAGATACAATTTCTGCTATTTTGGGGGCTCCAAAGTGACAGAAGTGCTAAGTGGCCATGATGAGCCACAAGGCGCATCCAAGTTTTTTATTATTACTTTTTTTTTTTTTTTTCCTCTGCCTTTAAACAAATCATAGTTGGGCAACAGCAACAACAAGAACAGCAAAGGAGGCAACAAAGGACGGTTGCTGCCCGGACAAGTTTCAGGTCCCAGGTAATTGCTCCTCCACCCATCTCTGCCTTGGAGACCTGCAAGCCCCAAGGGGAACCATGGGCAGGTTCTCCCATTCTGCTTGGAAGAGAGAGGGAAAAATCATTTGGATGCATAATTTGGGGCTGCATGCAAATCAGCAGCGTTATTCAAATCAGTCTGTTTGCATCCGTGGGCTTAGGGCTGTATGGTGATCCAGGAACGTTGCTTTCCTCCAGCCTGCAGTTCAGATTGGGAAAACAGAAGGTGGAAAGAGAAAAGGAAAGAGAGAGTGAGGAACCAGCTTTTCCCTCCCCGTGCAGAAGGATAGTGTGGGAAGAATCCCTTCTTTTGCCTTGGAAAGACATGGGCTGTGACACATGGAGAATGTCCTCACTGCGCTGATGCCCATGCAAGCGCTGGTGGGGACCAGCCCCGTGTTGGGAGCTGGGATAAGGACTGCGCTGGCTCTTTGGATTTGCCACTGGATTCACGATGTCATTTGGGCTCTTAGTATCAGTTGGAATAGGTGAGTTTTCCCTCTAGTATGTTCTGAAATTCAGGATGATGTTAATAGTTTTTAGGTATTCATGTAGCCCCATGCAATGGAGCGCAGTGGGGAACGCTGCAGGTTCGGGATGACCAGGAGCAGGCAGAAGGATAAGGGTGGACTACAGAGCCTTCCACCTCTTCGTGACCTTCATTTGGGTCAGAAATGGGTCTGACTTCTCCCTGTGCGACTACACATTTCCCATTTTCTTTAGGGACCCAGGATGAAAACTGCCACGGGAATGGTTATTCTCCCTTGTCCAAGCCGGGCAGGTGAGCACTTCCATGGGGGAAGGCATTCCCACAGGATTCCCGACCCAGTTTTGTACACACCAGTGGTTTAAATCACCCGAGCACTTAGCTGAACTGAACGTAATCTCCAAACCCCTTGACATCAGCCCATTTCTATTCACTGCTCTAAATTTCAGATTTTATTGTTACATAAGGATAATGCTGCTTTCCACGTTGGGAGCCATGTTCTAATCGCACTTAAACGCTACAAGTGTGTGTGTGTGTGTACATATATGCATATATATGCACATATATATATATATGTGCATATATATATAATATGTGCTCCCCTGCAATTACACCCAGAGTGCTTCATCTGCCAATGAAGTCGCTGCAACGGGACAAGCTCATTGCCCAAAACAGCAGAGAAATGCCCCAAACGGTGTCTGATCTGCAGCAGCTCCCCCATCCCCAGGGAGGCGTCACAGCCCATCCGGGATGATTCCTGGCTATCTCCATCCCCAGATGGGATGGAATTGAACTGGAATTGTTTAGGGAGAAGTATATATGTGGGGAGCATCCAGAGAAAGTCGCAGGTAAGCAAAAATGGGGGGAAAGTTATTCCAACCCCCTGGGGCTGGGCAGGGGGTCGAATGGAAGCGAATGGGCATGGCTATGGATCTGGCTAAAGACTGGCCAGAAACTGGAAGTCCACGTGCAAAAACCACCTGGAAGCCAAGCAAAAAGGCAGGCTTGTTTCTGGACCAAATTGCATGCACGGGGGCGCAGGGGGCTACATCTTTGCATGTATTCAGAGGGCTTGGGGCTGGCAATGCAGCCAGACTCATCACCATTAAAAAAAGGCAAAGAAACAGCCTGCAAATTCCTTTTCCCGGGTGTTTTTCCCCCTTCCGCATGCGGCCCGTGTTGGAAGCGGCGCGCGCTCCCACGCGCTCCGTCGGCATCGCGCCGGCTCCTCGGCAGCCAGCGCGGAGCGCGGCCAAGCCAGGAAAGTCTGACAATGAAAGGATTCCATCATCACTCTCGCACACATTTCCTAATGCTTGTTTTAGTGCCGGCACATCTGGGAGAGATCCATTTTACGCTCCTGGAGTCATTTGCTTTGGCTGCACTAAGACATTTGAGCAATGCGCCGCGCTGAGAATTAGAGCCTGTGTGGGCCAAGGCGCTGTTGAAATTGGAAGTGCGAGGAGGGAATTATTTTAAAAGTGCATGACAAGTAATTAACAGCTTCCTGAAAAGTAGAACCAGTTGAAATTTTTACTTAAGTTTTTTTTGGTAAGAAAAATGGCTTTTAGAATGAATCTCTTCTCCTGAGCTCAGTTCTTGTTTCTACTGAGAATTTGGGAGGTTTTCTTAAAAAAAAAAAAAAAGTGATATTTTTAGTTGCCAAAAGAAAACAAAAAACCCAAACCCACCTTTTCTCCCCCAGAGTGTGCTGCTTTTTCAGAGGTGTCAGAGAAGACCCGGCCCTCACCCAAACCAGAAGAAAATGATGGCAGAAATGGAGGACCCATCCAAGCCCGCTGCCCTGGCCCATGTTCCGCTATTCCGTACAGAAAGTACGTATGGATGACTCTATTAAATTCAATTATATATGAAACAATTAGGCAAGGCTGCCCAGCTAATTAGTGGCAGCCTCGTGGTGGAGGCTTCGTTAGGAGGATGGAGCTGGTGCTGGGCTCCTTCTGCAGCCGCTGCTGCTCCGGCAGCTCCGGGTGGGATTTTCCCACTCGGCTCCGCTGCTGGTGGGACCTGAGGATCGGTGCTCACGGATCTGGTTGCGGTGACGACGCTGACGTGCTGCTTTCCTGGTGATTTCCTATTAATTGCTTGTGCTCCCTATTCAAGGCATTGGGAAACCTTTGGGCATGGCCACAGCAGGATCCGCTCATCCCAAGATCCATCTGCAATCCCGGCCCTCGTGCCCGGCTCCGCTCGCAGGGAGGGTCACTCTCGGTCCCACCGATCCCTCGAGGGCTCCGGTGGCAGCGGTGGCACCAAGGGGGAACCCAAAGACCCCGAATATTTCGCTGTGTTTACCCACAGCAATCAGCTCCTCAAATACACGTCCCCGGGAAAGCGCCCGCTACACTGATTGCAGCGCTCGCGCTCTGCCCAGGGGCAAACAGCTCTGATTAATATTTCACAACACTGTTTTTTTCCCCCTTTTTTTTTTCCTGCTGCTCGGAGAGCCTTGATAGAGAGACACAGAATATTTAACCATCTCTGGTGTTTGCCTGCTCCAGTAATCATTGGATTCAATCACTCTCGCGGTGTTTTTATGAATTAATAACAGGCGCTTTGGAGGGCGAGCGGGGAGAAGGGAAGCGCAATCTGCACAGCCCTAATGAGCACCGCGGGGACCCGATGCCATGGTTTCCGAAACCCTCTCCCACCTCGCTCTAAATCATCCTCTCTAAAATTACCTGTTTCCAGCCCGTTTTGGATGGCTCTCGTTCGGAGGGTAAGTGCACCTGCCTCCCGCACGCCCTCGCTTTCATCAGCGCCTCTCGTTTGGAAGCTGTCCCAATTAATTTTTTCCTTTGCTTTAATAAAAGCTCACCTTTGTCAGGGCTGGAAAAATGTTTATCTTCCCGGCTTCGTTAGCACTTCCCTGGTTTGTGGCTCTGCAGTGGAGTCGGGAGCCGCGTCCCTGCGGAGCCAGGTGATGCTGTCCCCAAAGAAGAGCGGAGCATCCCGCGGGATGCCCGTTCCCCATGGATGTATCCGTGTGCATCCGTGTCCTTTGCGTCCCTTGTGTGCAGGACACGCACAGCGACCAGGCGGCCTCGGAGCCGGCGCATCCCTGTGGAGCAGCATCCGCAGGGCCTCGAAGCTGGACGCGCGGCTGCTCTTTGGAGCCTCATCCAAGCGGGAATTTGGCCGCCGGCAGCACAATTGTGTTTCAGGCCTTGGAGCCAACTGGAGCCATTAAAGCACATTCCCCGTTCCTCGGGGGAGACGGAGCTGTTGATGGGGAGTAATTTTACAGCACGAGAGCGGGGTCTCACTGCAGCCGCGTGGTGGGGCCCAGCGCTCCAGACTGCAGCAAAATAACGGAGGGAAAAACAACCCGACGGTTCCAAGAGGGACACACGGAGAGGCTGGGAGCGAGCAGCGAGGAAGCGCCCAACGCAGCGCGCGGCCTCCTCGATAGCGCCGTGATTTATGTGCAACCCCTCGCTGGAATATTGCACTTCATTTATTAGTGCGTGCAGAAAGTCCCCAGCTTGGGAAGCGCCTCCCTTTTCACTCTGCTGCGTTCGCGTTCTGCTTTTTTTTGGGTATTTTTTTCCTAATTGCTTTTTAGAAGCCTGTTCTCAGCCCGCAGCTGTTTTGGAGCTTTCGCCTGGAGGACCAAGGGGTAATTTACAGCGTCCCGGCAAGCGGGGCCGCACGGCTCCTGCCTCCCCTCACCGGCTTGGAGCGTGCAGAGCCACCGGAGCAGGAGCAGGTTGGTTCCGAGATCCATTTCCACCACAGGCACTGCAAGCGCGGGATGGCTCCGTGATCGCTCCTGCATGCTGCCTGCAGCATCCCTAAGGAGCATCCCTAAGGAGCATCCCTAAGGAGCGTCCTTGTTTC
>NW_010577056.1:401935-412219 GCF_000705375.1 Tinamus guttatus | reverse complement strand
TATATATATGCCTGTTAAGCTTTATATATATGTATATGCACACACACATATATATGTATGTATGGAAGTTGCTGGCCCCTTATTGAGGCTTTGCCATGAGCCAACAGATTGGCCACGGTTCCCTTTGGACTTTTGATCCCCTCCTTTACTGTAAATAAGGCAGGGGGAAATACAGGGGTCCGGATTCCGCCGCTGGGGATGTGGACACGCATCCCGCTGCTCCGATATCAAGGGGATGCTGCAGCCGCAGCTCCAAGGGCTCCGTGCATGGGGAGAGGCTGGGAATGCACAGAATGAGTTGGGAGATGGGGCTCATGGAGCAGCTCCAGCTCCCCATGCTTCCCGCTCCCATTGGAGCCTCCTGGTCCTGCCAGTGCTCCCTTCCCAAGCCCGGAGGGCTCCCTCCGTTGTGGGCCGAGCTTTTCCCGGGATTTTAAGCCAGCCACCATTTCCCAAGCAAAGTGGCTAGAAGGGACATTGGATCCGGCATGTTGTTGTTTTATGGTAGTGAACAGAACAGGCCTTTGGGTCACATTATTCAAATATGGGATTAAAATGTAACTCCCTGAATGCAAAGGTTAAAGCAAGCCGTGATCCCGCCTCCGCCCCAGCAGCAGCGAAAAGTCTCCCTCCAGATCCATTTTAAATTATTCCAGAGGACGGATTATTGCTGCTTTTGTGCCTCACAAATTTAAGGGGGGAAGGGGCCAGATTTTTTATTTTCATGGCTTAACCATCATAAGGGGAGCATAAAGGGTAAGTCACAATAACGTGGGTTTGAATTAAACTTCTCAACTTCAAGCCCCTAAGCCTAATCAGATTAGGACGCGCATCCCTCGATACCACATTAAAAGGTCACGTTCGAATCCCGCGGCCGCCAGCTCCCGGCTGCGCTGCGGCGGCATCCGCGTGAACTCCTGTTCAATTGGATGTTAATGAAAACTTCCAAGGGGTGTTTATGTGAATTCCAGGGAAAGCAGCGCCGGGCTCACCCCGAAGCAGCCGCTTCCCTTTCTCCGGGGCCGCTCCGTGTCGGGCAGCGCGGGGAGCTCAACAGAGAAGGGTCCGGGGAGCAGAGTCCATGGGGAAGAGGTGACGGGGAAGAGGACATGGGGGGGAGGCGACGGAGAAGGATCCATGGAGCGGAGTCCACGGGGAAGAGGTGATGGGGAAGAGGACACAGGGTGGAGGCCGTGGAGCCGGGGCAGAGGCCACGGAGAAGGGTCCATGGAGCAGAGTCAATGGGGAAGAGGTGACAGGGAAGAGGACATGGTGGGGAGGCAGTGGGGCAGAGGCCGTGGGGCAGAGGCCACGGAGCGGAGGCCACAGAATGGAGGTCACACAGAAGGCTCCATGGAGCAGAGTCCATGGGGAAGAGGTGACGGGGAAGAGGACATGGTGGGGAGGCAGTGGGGCAGAGGCCGGGGGGCAGAGGCCACGGCGCGGAGGCCACAGAATGGAGGTCACACAGAAGGCTCCATGGAGCAGAGTCCATGGGGAAGAGGTGACGGGGAAGAGGACATGGTGGGGAGGCAGTGGGGCAGAGGCCGGGGGGCAGAGGCCACGGCGCGGAGGCCACAGAATGGAGGTCACACAGAAGGCTCCATGGAGCAGAGTCCATGGGGAAGAGGTGACGGGGAAGAGGACATGGTGGGGAGGCAGTGGGGCAGAGGCCGGGGGGCAGAGGCCACGGCGCGGAGGCCACAGAATGGAGGTCACACAGAAGGCTCCATGGAGCAGAGTCCATGGGGAAGAGGTGACGGGGAAGAGGACATGGTGGGGAGGCAGTGGGGCAGAGGCCGTGGGGCAGAGGCCACGGAGCGGAGGCCACGAAGGCCTCACCCTCCCTGGCCTCTGCACTTGGATCTTCTCCTCCCGCCGCCAAAAACCAAAGCAGCCCAAACCCTGCCGAAGCCAGCGAGAAAGGATCGGGCATCGTTCGCTCCCTTCCCCGGGGATGAGATAAAAATCCCATTAGCTTCCCGCCCGGCAGGGTGAGGCTGTCGCATCCCTGGGCTCCGCAATCCGCAGGACCTGCGGCCACCCCTCGCACACGGGTCCCTTTTAACCCATATTCAAAGGCAGCCGAGGGGTTTCTGCTCTGCGCCTTTCCTCCCTGTCAGATAGACTAAGGAGATTACCATGCTGCAAATCTGATATAAAAGATTTCTTTTAAAGTCACAGATAGATCTCAATAAATAATGAGCTCAGTGTCTGAGGCTGCTTCACAGAGATATTAGACTATAAAAAAATTTAAATGGCTGTTACTTAAGGTAAAATAAAAAAAAAGAAATCCCTGTAGTGCATTGCAGAAAAACAATACCAGTGGGAGAAAATGTGAAGTTCTGTCTCTGGGAAGAAGAAACATTTCAAATTGCTATCTATTCATACCTGAATGCATAATGTTTTTGAGCTGCAAGTTTACATACATTTGCAGAAAGAAGACTCTATTTGAAAGAAAGAGCCAAGGGTTTGTCTCTTATTTCTGCAAGACAAAAAAAAAACGCTACAGAAATGTTTCTGTGCAGAGCCTGCGAGTTGCCAATTGGTCCAGAATAAAAAGACAAAACTAAATTATTCTTGTTATAAGAAGCATGTCAGCGCGGCGACTACGAAGGAGGGATTTTAACCCATGCATGGCAAGAGCTGGGTTTTTTCTTCAAGAAAATTAAGATTGTTGCTTGCAATCGTGATCAGCCCCGTGCACGGAGCTGGGATGGGACCCGGCATCTGGGCAGGCTCTGGGCAGCTCCATGCGGAGCAGGACGTGATGCTGCGGTGGGATGCGGGGTAAAAGCTGCTCCTTTTTCCCGGAGATGCCGCATCCCGGCGGTGCTGCAGGGCCGAGGCCTCCTGCCATGGGCACAGACCCACGGAGCCGCCTGTCCCCTCGGAATGCCGGGACCGCGGTGTCCCCGGAGCAGCCGGACCCACGGAGAGCGGCTCTTGCAGCTTGCATCCACTGCAGGGCCGGTTGCAGCGGACGCAAAATTGCCAAACTTACTAAAAAAAACACTGCAAAGGAAGCCTTTCGACGCTTGCTTTAGCTTTATTCCGTGACAATCACTCAGTTTGCAATGCCATTTATCCACCTGTCCCACACGGGAGGCTCCTGATGCCCCAAAGCTGCGGACGAGGGGGCAGCGATGCAGGGGACGGGGGTCCCGGGGTGCCCGTTCCCGGCCGGCTGCATCACACAGTGCGAGCAGAGGCAGGGCCACCTCATTTGGGATGTACAAAACCAAACTGGCTGCCAAATAATCAATATCTTCCTTCCTTTTAATGCACAGGAAATGGGGGGGGTGCTTGTTGTTTTTTCCTGTTTTTTTTTTTTTTTTTCCCCGGGAGCGTGCATTCCATATCCATTTTAACTCCGTCCGCCCGGGGGGGATTTATAGCCTCTATCCACTTTTATTGTTGATACAGATCTTTATCTGCCCCGGGCTTATAACTGACATTTAAATTACACTGCAAACAATGAATCAATATTTATGGATTACTGGTCCAATACATTCGCCGAGCGGGTTGTTATGGGATTCGGTCTCCCGGCACACGGGACAATGAGGCCAAGGTCAAGGCTTTGTGTGACGAGGACGAGGCGCAGCCAGCAACCGCCAGCCCGATATCGACTGCCTAAGAGGAATGCATTTATGTTGGCCATTTAGCCGCGCGCATTGAGCTCTTTGTTAATTTTCCCATTCTTGTCATTTTCCCGCTGATAATTGCTCATAATTTAAAGGCGGGCGCCCGGAACGGTTCCGCTGCCCGTAGCAACCCGGGGCCGGCAGCCGGCCTCAGGCCCGAGGGAGGTGGGATTCGGGATATGGAGCCCGGATTCAGGAGCATCCATGTGCATGCACACGCTCGGCTTCCCAGCCCTGTTTTTCCCCTTGAAAATGCTGTTTTCTCCCCTCCAACATCAGGATGCCCCATTTCCCCCTTGCAGCAGATTCTGCCAGGGTTTGTGACTGCTCGGCCTTGGGTGGGACTTTGCCTACGTCCCTCCAGCTGCCATCAGGAGTCACGCCTGCAAAGAGAGACCTAATTTCCTCCTTTTTTTTCCCTTTTTTCTTTTTTTTTCTTTTTTTTCGGCCCTGTTGGCACACGGTGTGTGCATGGATATCTGCTCTCCCCACGGCGACGGCAGCGAAGTGCAAATCACCAGCCAAAGGTCTCGCAGGGTGTTAGACGTGCCGGTTTCCTTTGCTTCGAGGGGCCCTTGGAAAACTAAAAATAAATAAATAAATAAAAAACTAAAAAAAAAAAAAGCTCTATTTTATTGATGAAAAAAACCAAAATTGCTAAAACTGAGCTTTGGGCTGCCCAAGGGTGCCCGATGCCTCCAATGAAGTGCCCAAGGTCCATGGCAAAGAAGCCAAGGGCGGGAGAGGGCCATGAAGAGCCCCCGCTCAGCTCCGGTCACCTCGTGCAGCCGGGAGCAGCTCAAACGCAAACAGCAGGGCCAAGGCAGGGGCTTCGTTTCGTGCCGCTTCCCTTGGAGGCCGCGTTTGTCCCTCTGGTTAAACGCTACATGCAGAGTTTCAGGATTATACTAGTTTTGTCCCCTCGCGTCCGTTTATTTGCACTAAAATAATCCCATGTCGGCGGATTGGGCCAGTTCTCCTTCCCGGCGAGATGAGACTTCTTTGTTCCCGGCCGGTTTACCAACGGGAAATATAGGTGAGGTTTAGGACCTTTTAATCCCCCTATGTAATTACAGCTCCCCACAGGCCCGGCCGCCTCTCGCGAGCGCCGCGGCCTCCGCTTAAGCACATGGAGGCCCCATCAAAGCCTCCCTTATCCGCCCCGCGCCGCAGCCCTCGCGGCCCCGCCACTTATTTGGCCACCGCCGAAATAAATAAATTTGCCGGGGCCGCCGCGGGGCTCTCTGCAGCCTCCCTCCCCCCTCCTGCTTTCTGAGACCAAACGAGGATGAAACCCAAACGACACGAAGAAATAATCCCCCATTCAGCCCTGAAAGGATTATTCTAATTACTTTGATTATTAAAGATCAGACAGATTTTTTTTCCTTTTTTTTTTCCCCCTCTCTTCTCCAGCGCGGGAGCAAACCAGCCCCGAAAGACAAATCCGCACTGGGAATTGGAGAACGTCTTAAGTAAACAGAGGGGACAAATGAGTTGTGTGACAGATACACAAGGCTTCTGTCCGCGGCCCTAATCAGGCGGCCCTACCGCCGCCTCCCCGGGGCCGCGCCTTTTGTGCGGCCTCAATAGGGGCTAAATAGCCCCAAAACCGGAGCCGAGCGCCCGGGCCGCTTTTCTCATGCAAATGCGGCCGCTCCGCGCCTTTATGGGCTGCTGGTGTCAAGCTGGGCCCGCATGAATAAAACGGCGAATTTGGGCTCTTTGGAGAGCGGGATTTCTCCCTCCCCGCCGGGGGGGCCGCCCAGATGGTCGCTGCTCCGCGCGGCCCCGGGCGCTGTTTGTTGCTGCTGCCGCGGACTGTTAATTTGCGCGGCGGCCTCATTAGGCCTAAACCACCAATTAATGGCCTTTGTTCTCCCTAAATGGCTGGTTCTCAAACATCTCTGCGGCCGCGGAGCTGCAATGCAGCCACCCTGCAGCACCGGGGGGCGATGCGCGGCAGGGACCGCCAACGCCAACACCGGCAGTGCCGATGACACCGACGCCGGCAGTGCCAACACCAGCAATGCCAACACCAGCAATACCAACACCGCCAACACCAACACTGGCAATGCCAAACCCAGCAATGCCAACGGCACCAACACCAGCAATGCCAACACCACCAAGACCGACACCAGCAATGCCAAACGCAGCAATGCCAATGGCACCAACGCCAACACCAACACCAGCAATGCCAACACCAGCAATACCAACACCGCCAACACCAACACTGGCAATGCCAAACTCAGCAATGCCAACGGCACCAACACCAACACCAGCAATGCCAACACTAGCAATGACACCGCCACCAACACCGACACCGGCAATGCCAAACGCAGCAATGCCAACGGCACCAATGCCAACACCAACACCAGCAATGCCAACACCAGCAATGCCAACACCGCCAACACCAACATCGGCAATGCCAACACTGGCAATGCCAATGGCACCAACACCAACACTGCCAACACTGCCAAAGCCAATGCCACCACCACCGAAACTAATACTGCCAATGCCAACAGTGGCAATGCCAACGGTGCCAACTCCAATACTGTCAGTGTCAACGGAACCAATACAAACACTGCCAACAGCAACACCAGCAATGCCAACACTGCCAATGCCAATGGTGCCAATGCCGACTGCACCACTGCCATAGCCAATGCTGCCAATGCCAACAGTGCCACCATCAACACCAATGCCACCAACACCAAGGCCACCAACACCAATAGTGCCAACACCAGCGCCGCGCTCCCAGCTCTCCAGCTCGCAATGCCAGCCCTTAATTTTCTCCAGTCCAATCCGAGCACGCAAAGCAGTTCATTAAATCCATGGATCTTGCCAGCAAACACATCGCTGAGCCGAGAAACAAGTGGTCTTGAATCCTGGAGGCTGCCGCCGCCGCGGCCTCGGGGAGACATGAGGAGAATCCCGAAGCACTTCCCGACAGACAGGGGATGCCAAAACAAAGAATTTTTCCAGTCATTTCAACATGCTTAAAATGAGTTTTGTTTCTTTTCCTTTTCTTTTTTTTCCTCTTTGTCTGCGCTCCATTATGGTTGTATCTGATTACGGGTGTGTGCAGGCCAAGAATATCTTGTGGCTTGTATTTTCCAGCTTGGTCGCACAATTTGCAGCCGCATTGAAGAGTCCTTGACTGTCTCTTAGCAATCTAATGCCAGAAAGTGTCAGCTTTTGTCTGGCGGTGATGCTAGGGCAACTACTTAGCCTCGTTTGACATTCCTGCAGTTCAGGCTTTCTTTGGAGAATTAAATACCCAAGGTGAGGCTACAAAATGGCTTGCATTTTCAAAAAAAAAAAAAAAAAATGAAAACGCTGCTGCAATCAAGCTGCTTTCGAGGCTAATGGGCTCACTTGCTTGCTCACAAAGTCTTGCTGGAATTAATTTTCATTCGGGCATAACTGCTCTTTTAAAGCTGCTCCGGGAATGCCGGGATGCGCTTCCCGTCCTGGCAGCGCCTGCGGGGCGGCCCGAGCGCCGCGCCGGAAGGGGCACGGGAATGTCCCGCGGAGCCGACAGGGATATTTCCTTCCCTTTGGAAGGCCGGTGTTCGGAGGGGCTCACGGCCAGGCGAGCCCCATCCTTGGCACCATCCGTCCGTATCCCAGCGCTTCCCGCCCTGCAGCAGCGTTTCCCTGGCCTTGAGGTGCCTGGATGGATAACCCGGGATTTATCCCGCGCTCCCTGCGTGATCCATAGGGACGCAGGGCTGCGCCACGGTTAATGCAGGGATTGCAATTAATGCAGGGATGCAGGGATTGCAATTGATGCAGGGATGTCCCCTGATTGCAGCTCCTTGCTGAGCTCCCGTGGGAGCTCCATTCCCGGGATCCGTCCTGCTCCATGCAAAACCCCTCCGGTCGAGAGGTCTTGTCCGGGAGCATCGTCCCGCTCAGGAGTGAGGGGCTCGGAGCTGCTGGGCCGGCGTTTCTACCAAAAACCAGAACTTTACCAGAACCGTTACTTTACTGGAAGTAAACCCAAGGGTGCAGCTTGCTGAGAGCTCCTGAGATTCGGGAAAAAGCCAAGATTAAACTCGGGACAACCTCCTGGAACAGACGGCATCCTGGCGTCGTGCTCCTCATCTCCCGGAGCAGGGAAAGGGCGGGATGTGGATCTTGCTCGGGATGGAGCGCGCACGGAGCAGCGGCAGGTCCGGCCCGGCGCGCTCCAAGGACGGCTCCGGGAATGCTCCTTCCCAGCGTGTCCTGGAGCCCAGGGGAGGCTCCGGATAAGCGAGCCGACCCTGCGCCGACGCTCCCAAAGGGCAAGCAGGATGACCCAGGGAATTAGAGGCCCGTCAGCCGGACATCGATCCCGGGAAAGCGGCGCATCCGCTGATATGGGGCTCAGTTAATAGGGAAGCAAAGGAGGACGGTGCAATTAATGCCAATCAGCGGGTTCGTGGTGCTCTTGGAGGTGGTCCCGGTTTCCCCGGGGAGGTAAATGCTGCAGTTTGGCTCACTGAGATGGCTTGAAGCAAAAACCGCATGTTTTTAACCCAACCATGCGCCTTTAGAACCCGCCTGGGGCACCTAATTGGGGACGTATGGAGGAGGACGGGCACGGATGCAGCCCCTGCTTCATCCCATTGCACAGCAACCAATTTCCTTCTGACGCAAACGCTCCAGAGAACAGAGCACTTTCCCATTGGATGCAGGAGCAAGGAGCGAGGCGCTTTTCCTTGGGATGCAAAAGCAGGGAGCACAGCGGTGTCCCTTGGGATGCAAAAGCCCGGAGCAGGGATGGTTCGTGCATCGTGTCACGCTCCGTCCCCGCTCCGGGGACCCTCCTTGGAGCCGGGCACGGAGCCGGCCCCGCGGTGCCGGGGAACCTTTGCTTTCAAGTCCTGGCTGGTTATAAAAACGTCACCGATGATTTGCTCGTGTTTTCTGAACTGTCGTTAAAAATTTATAGTCAGGACAAAATGCAAAAGGGAGGAGAAGGGGGGAAAAAAGAAAAGCGCCGGTGTTTTCAGCGGAGCGCTCCATAAATCAGGGCGCTCGGCTTCGGAGGGTGGTCCGCGGGGCTGCGCGCCAGGAGCGCGGGCGTTCGGGAGCCGGGATCGCGGGATGAGCGTCGGAGCGGGACGGGGGAAGCGGCTTTTGGAAGGAAACGGGGCGCAAAGGGGTGCAGGGGCGCCCGCGCATCCCGGACGCCGGGGCCCGCGCGTTGCCCTCCGGCCGCGTTTCCACCCAAACGGCTCCGCTTCCTTGGGAGGGATCCGTGGGAACGGGGCGACGCTCGGAAGCGCAGGGCAGCACTGGCTGTTCCTGCCCGTTTTCCTACATTTCTCTCCAGCTGGAGCCCATCCGGAATCCCGGCTCCCCCAGGCTGGCCGGGAGCACCGGAGAGGGCCAAAGCAGCAGCCCTGCGTTATCCAAGAGCCCCAGATGTGCAGGGAAGGGCAGCGCTCCAGGGAATCCCGGCCCCAGCTCCGCTCCAGGCCCCAATGTGACATCCTCGACCTTTCCAGCTTTGATCCTCACCTTCCTCTGCATCCCGGGGCTTCCGCAGCCCTACGGACACGGGAAGTTTCCCTGCTGCCAAGGAGCGGTGGGAGGCGGACAGAGCCCGTCGGCCTCGTTCCGGCGCCAGGCTCGCCATCACCCGGGAATTTTGCACCTTTTCCTCCATGTTCAGGATCGGAATCCAGGGAAACGCTCTGTGTACAAACGGATCACCCGGAGACGAGGAGAGGCTGCGGAATTGCCGCGTCCATGAGCGCGCCGGGCCCTCCGGCGCCGGCGGACACTGATCCGCAAGCAACGGGGACGGCCCATACGAGGATTAATGGATCACGCCTCGGCCATCCACACACATTCCAGTTACACAGCAAAAATCGGGATAATAAAACAGCTCTTAGTGCCAAAACGTGGTTAAACGGCCTCTGTGTGTGTCCAGAGCGCATCGCTGGGTGCCGAAATGCGGGCGCCCGGCTGGGCCGAAACGTGAGCGCTGAGAGGGCGTTTGCTCCTGTTCTCCCCGTTTGCTCCCATTTTCCCCCCGTTTTGGCACTCATCCCGGCCTCATCACATCCCATTCCCGCTGCTCCCGGCGCTGCTCGTGCCGGCTCCGCTTCCCTTGCGGTGCCGAATCCCTCCGTTGCGGCCGCTCGGGCGCCCCGTTCCCCTGGGTCGTTTCGTCTCGGCTCAGCCGCGATAACGGATCCTTCTTTACAAGCTGAACTGGTGAGCAGCCTCCGGGGCAATTCCTGGGTAGCGCCGATCCCACTGGAATTCACCTTGGGAAAAAAAAAAAAAGAAAGAAAAAAGAAAAGAGGGAAAAAAACCCGTTTAAACCTCCCAAATGCTGCTATTCACAACAAGGCGTTACTTAGCGCAGGGTTTTGCTGACAGCGCGCGGATGGAGCAGGGCCCTGTGCAGAATCCCTCATGGAGCGCGTTCCTGCTCCGGCCGGGAGCACCGGAGAGGCTCCCGGCCTCCGCCTCGGCAGCGGCAGCCTCCCCGGCACGTTATTTAATCAATTATTTGTGCATTTATCGACAGGGATTAGGTTAAATCGGTGTCTACCTGCTGCTGCCGTCTCCGCAGGGCCCTTCCCGCACGCGCACAAAGCGGGAGCGATCGGGAGGGATCGGGAGGGATCGGGAGCCGGCG
>NW_010577056.1:337203-359917 GCF_000705375.1 Tinamus guttatus | reverse complement strand
ACGTGGCCTTGTCCCCTGCAGGCTCTTCCAGCCGGGCCCGGGCGCTCCCGGGGCGGGCGGCATCCCGGATCCTGCCCCGGCCCTGCCGAGGCTGCTCTCAGGATGCGCTCCGGGTTAATGACGCGCTCCAAGATATTCCCTGGAGGAGCAGGGATGGCAGCCGCGCTCGGCACCTCCCCTGCCGCGCAAGGGCCAAAATCCATCCCCAGGCGCATCCGGAGCGAGGAAGGGAACGCCGCGCTCTCCTCCTGCTCCGGGGTGGGAAAATAACCCCTGGGAGCAGCAGCGCTTCCCCTTGGCCTCCCTTTCCAGAGGCAACCTGCAGTCGAGCAGGAGAGCACGGGCAGCCACGCGCAGGTGCTGCGAGGGGACAGGCCCGCGGACTGCCCCGGAGCCACGGGACGGGCTAAATGCAGCAGCAGCCCCCGCCTGGCTTCCTCTTTCAGTATTATTTCTTTAACAAATCAGAGCAAGGTGGGGGTTTTGCCTTTTTTTGGCCCTTTTTTCTGATTTTTTTTCCTTTTTTATTTTTTTCCGAAGCCAAAAAGGAGTTTGATGCAAGCAGTTTGGGGCTTTTGCTGCTGAAATCCCCCAGGGGAGCATCCATACCCAGGAGCACACTCAGCCTCGCAAACAGGGCCAGGTTGTCTGCCCATCTCCTCCTATGGCCAGAGACTTACTGAGGAGTCCAGTGCTGCATTTAGCACCCGAAAGTCTTCAAGGATTTCTTTTTTTAATCTAGTTTCTGGTACAGGTTACCTGCTGCCATGTGTATTAATCTCAATTGGCTTCTGGCCTGAAGGCAGCTAGTGAAGGCACCTCTTGTCCCGCGTCATTGTCACATGTCCTGGGGATGCACAGCAGCACGAGGATGCACAGGAGCATAGGGATGCATGGGGAAGCACAGGGATGCGTGGGGATACACAGGAGCACCGGGATGCACAGGGATGTATGGGGATGCACAGGAGCACGGGGATGCACAGGGATGCACAGGAGCACAGGAACGCATAGGGATGCATGGGGATGTACAGAGATGCATAGGGATGTACAGGGATGCATGGGGATGCACGGGGATTCACAGGAGCACAGGGATGCACAGGGATGCATGGGGATGCATGGGGATGTACAGGGATGCATGGGGATGCACGGGGATTCACAGGAGCACAGGGATGCACAGGGATGCATGGGGATGCATGGGGATGTACAGGGATGCATGGGGATGCACGGGGATTCACAGGAGCACAGGGATGCACAGGGATGCATGGGGATGCATGGGGATGTACAGGGATGCATGGGGATGCACGGGGATTCACAGGAGCACAGGGATGCACAGGGATGCATGGGGATGCATGGGGATGTACAGGGATGCATGGGGATGCACGGGGATTCACAGGAGCACAGGGATGCACAGGGATGCATGGGGATGCACAGGGACGCATGGGGATGCACAGGGATGCACGGGATGCATGGGGATGCACAGGGATGCATGGGGATGCACAGGGATGCATGGGGATGCACAGGGATGCACAGGAGCACCAGGACGCACAGGGATGCATGGGGGTGCACAGGAGCACAGGGTGGCACGTGGGGACACGGCCGCTCGTCACACGCGCGTGTGCGCAGTGAGCCCCTACCTGGTGCTAGCAGGCAGGAGCCCCTCGGAGCTGCAGATGAAGTTATCATTAGCATCTATTAGCAACAACAAACAATCTCAGCTGCCGTCGTTGTTGTAGGCTGGGTTATTAGTGCTGGAAAAACAGCTCCCCTAACACCCTCTGCGCCAGCCGCGATTCATCTGTGTCTAATTAGCAGCCGCTTCCTCCTTTGTTTGCTCAGTTAAAATTAACTCTCCTGACAGAGAGGAAAAAAACAGACGGAAAAAAGGAGCGGAGCCCCCGCAGCAGCCCCGTCCTCGCGCGGATCCCGGGATCCATCCCGGCCTCTCCGGCGCTCTCCCGGAGAGAGGTTTTGGGGTAGGCGTCCGCCTGACCCCCGAGATGGCTGTTGCTCGGGTGAAATCACCCCTGCCGTTCGTCACCCTCCACGTGCTGACGCGGTTGCCCGAGGCCGCTTGTAGCAGGTCGGGAATTTGTAAAACCAGCCCCAAATCCCCCTCAGGCCGCAGGTTTTCTTAATCCCACAGAACTGGAAACAAACCTCATCTGTTGTCGTGGGCTGGGATGACAAGGAGGGAAAGCGCCCCGGGCTGCGTCTCTGGTTCCGGCTGCGTCCGTGCGGATTTGCAGGATGCCGGGAAGGGAGGATGCAGCAACAGCCCCGCCGTTCACTCCTCATGGAGGAAAACCTGCGGTGAAGCCAAGGGACGAGCCCCAGTGCAATCCTGCTCTCCATGCAGCCCCATTCTTCTCACAAAACACTCCATTAAAAGCCCCACGCAAGCCCTGCGGCTGCACGCGGTGCTTCGGATGCAGAGCGCGAAGCAGCCCATCCACAGAGCAGAGCCCAGTGTGCCCAGGTCACCCTGACATTCCAGCTTATTTTTCCAGTTTCTTATCGCCGTTCCCGGAGGCGGCGGTGCCGAGTGCCTGTCCCCGTCCCCCTGCTCCACAGCAGGCCGAGGGGATGGAGCACGGGAAAAGCTCCTTGGAAGCGGCCGTTTCCCTTGCCTAGGCACCCACTTGCATTTCCCGCGTTGCTGGATGCGCCCAGCGCGCGCGGGCACCGCACCGAGCACCTGCGGTTAATCCCTATTAACCCCCTTCCCAGGAAAAACGCCTCTGATGAGGACGTGGCTGCAACGTGCTCGCGGAGCCGGCGGCAGCAGCCTTGCCGGCCGCCTGTGCTGCACATGAAACGTTAATTAATTTACCAGCAGGAAGGATATAAATAACCGATCAGCTGGTGTGGCTTGTGCTTTTTTTCCCGGCGGGAGCTGCCGGAGCCGCTGCGGGATACGGAGCCGCTCTCCCCAGCGCACCGGGAAAAGCAAACCGTGATGCCGGCTTTCCTGGGGGGTCCTTACAGCATCCTCAAGGGCTTGGGATGTTATGGATACGGATGATAGGGTGCGCATGGACCTCTGCACGTGCGCGTTTCCCTCGCTCCTTCCGCACGGGATGCACGCCGGGATTTGCTCCCTCGAAGCGTTTGCCGGGCCTGGGAAGAGGCTTCCCCGCTAGAGGGAGCGCGGCCGCATCCGGAGCGGAACCGGGAACCTCGGGAGCATCCCGGGCTCTCTCCAGCAGCAGCGCAGGCCGCACGACCCCGGAGCAATGGGAAAACCCTGGCCGGGCTCCCGCCTCGCAGCATCGCCAGGACGTCACCTCGGCACCAGGACCGAGGTGTCCCCAGGTGTCCCCACAAGCCCCACATGTTGATTTCGCTCCGTGCCCCCAGCCCGGCTCTCCGGGATACCGGGAGCAGGAAGCTGCCCTCCAGCCCCCCAGTTTTTGGTGTTTTGGCTGCTTTGCAGACGGGGGGCTCAAGCCCCCCGAGCACCCCAGCAAAGCGCTGCCACCCGTCCCGGGCAGGGCCATTAATGCTTGAGCCTAATGAATACGAATGGGCTCTTCATGAATGTAGCTTTGTGTCATTAAATTCCTTCACACCTCGCTGCTCCCAGAAAGGTTACTCTGAATTAAATGTAAATCACATATTTACTGGTACGAAACAGATCAGCGTGTCGGTTTTAGAAAACAGATAATTCAATAGCGCGCGGCGCTCCCGGCACGTGGCCGTGCTGCGGTGATGGATGCGGGGCCGTCCATCACGCGGGCGTGCGGGGCGAGGGGATACGGAGCTCACATTATGGGCAATTTACACTGTTTTTCCTTCCAAAACCCAAGACCTCGGCTCTTAATCACGTCAGGTGCCCAGAAATGAAAGGAGTTATTTCACCCATGTCACTCCGTATAATTAAAAGATTAAGGAACACGGTCCCCCAGGCTATAAATTAAGGGATGCTGCAGGCGCAGGGCCGCAGGAGCCGGCTCCAAGCTAGGATGGGGCTGGATTTGTCCCAGGGAACGTTCGCAGCCGGATGTGCTGCAGCCAGAGCCACCCCGCTCCAAGGAACCAGCTCAGCGTGCCGCTCGGGAAAAGCTCGGGAAAAGCTCGGGAAAAGCAGAGCACTTTTGAGGTGCTCGGAAGCTGCCGCCCGCAAAGGCCCCTAAGAGTCTGCGTTAACCAGCCCGGTGCGCATTAGCTTGCGAGGGAGAGCTGATCAGTAATTAAATGGCTTTTAAAAATAAAACCATTTAGACTAATCCCATCAAAATCGGAGCTGCACCCCGGCTACTCTTACTAATTAATATCCCACCTTGCCATTCCCAAACTCTGCTGGTGGCTCTTTAAATAAACAAATAAATATTGTATAACATTATCCCTGCTAAGCGCGTGCTCCTCCCTTGCCTCTTTCCCAGGGCAATCCAGAGACAGGACCAGGGCAGCAGCCTGGGATGCAGCTGGGGGGCGTAGGGATAAGCCAGGAAACATTCCTGCCAGGACAAGCGGCTGCAAATCCCTGGAAGCGCAAGGGGGATAAGGCCGGAGCTGAACCCGCCGCATCGCTCCCCTCCTCTCACGATAGTTTTAGGGTTAAAGAAACCAAAAGGGTTTTATTCGATTCTTGCTTGTTTGTTTTCTCCCCATCAATACCGAGGCCAGGCAGGCCACTTCCAGACAGTCCCTGGGGCCTGCTCAGCTATTAAAGACAGAAATTATATCTTCATAACGCAGGATATTGCTGCTCGCTTATTTATGGCCTGCTCCATTGCAAGAATATTTATTCTAGACAGGCAGCCTGATAATTCTCATCCAATCTGCTCCTCGGTGCCCGGGGCGAGAGAAGGAGCCGCTCCGCAGCCGGCGCGTTCCCTTATTGCCAGGGAAGGCCGCGCGCTCCGCAGCGCCGCGCGCTCCGCTCCCTCCTTTTCTTCCCTTTTTTTTTTTCTGAATTCATCGAGGAATGGCAGCCCACACAACCACTTAAAGGAAGTACTGCATAAATCCCAGCGCAGTAATTACCCATTTGGAAACATGATGCTTTATAGGAGAGGAGGCACCGTGCCAGGATGCTCAGCACGCGGCTCCTGCTCCAGCTGAAATCCTCCCAGGGCTTGTAGGCAGCAGTTAGCGTTCCAGTCACAGGCTAATAAAACTAAGCCCTTACAGCTGCTGCAGGAGAGCTGCGGCCCACCGAGCAGGAACGCGCCTAGGTGCAAAAAAGCCATTCCCGGCTGCTGGAAAACTCGGGGGGAAAACGGGGGGCAGGACGGGGCTGAGCGCAGGGCAGCCGTGTCCGCCCCGGAACGCTGCATCTGCCTGTCTTTCCTTGCATTGTGCAAGGTATGTGAATCATGTGCATCATTTAAGTGCACATGGTGCACTTAAACACCTAAACCCCACAAAACAGGAGGAAAAAATAGAAAAGTGGCTGTATGGAGGATTTCCAATAGCAATGTTGCACCAGCCATGTCTTTGTCTCTCCTTGTCCCTCTGTCCGGGCATCCCAAGCCCATCCCTGCACCTGAGCTCGGCTGCGAAAAACAAAAAAGAAAATGAAGTGTTGCAAAGGCTTTATTGCTTTTTGTGAAGCCGATTAGGAATATCGGCTGCTAGGTAAAGAGCAATATTGCAATATGAAGGATCAGGGCCGCTGCGGGCGGCGCGGCGCCAATTCCCCCCAGATCCCTCCGTCCCGCGGTTATCGCGGACAATTTGGGCAGCCTCGCGCACTAACTAGCTGGAGGACACACGGCTGGCTCCGCGCGGTAATCCGTCAGCTGCGCTAAATGAAATTGCAAAGAAATCAGCTTTCCTCCCCGATCGGCGGGGGGAACATGCCAGAAGGATTTCTTTTTTTAATACCAGTTTATAACGAGGGCGGTGGCTGCGCCAGGGAGGAAGCAGCCTGGCGGCCTCCTCCTCCTCCTCGGGAAGGAGCCTCACAAGGGCCAGGGGGGCAGTTTTGCAAACCCGTAACCACACGAGCACCAACGTGCCCGGAGCGGGGCTCGCAGCGTGTCCCCACCTTGTAGCGCAGCGGTGCAGGACGCACTGCCCGGCATCTCGATCCAATCCTCTGTGCACTGAAGCCTGGGACCAACCTCTGCCTCGGAAATGAAAATAGCGTGGTGTTTCCAAAGGAGAGAAGGGAAAGGAAGGGTCCCCTAGGTCCCTTTGGGAGGGTTTCCCAGGAGGAGGCAGCTCCCCATGTAGGCAGAACTCCAGGGATGAAGTCACAAGCATCTCCTAGGAGCAAATGGGGCACTTTTCCGTCTGCTTTTTTTAAGAAAAACATGGACAGTTCTTTTCCTCTGCCCATCAGCAAGGAGGAGCTTCCTCCTCCCAGAACTTTCCCAGGAAAACCAAACTCATCCCACCTCCTCCCAGAGGCTTTCTGTGGATTTGCTTGTGCCGCCCCTGGAGAGAAGCTCCCAGAGTGGCTGGTCCCGGTGTCCTTCATCCAGGAGCCCAGCTCTCTGCAGAGGGGTTAATTAAAGCAGTCGCCCATCAAAGCACCTGGAAGCATCTCCCTCTCCTGGCAGCTCCCGGCTTTTGTTCCCGTCCCTTCGAGGCCCTGTGGGATGCGGGGGACATTTCCCTGTGCCAGGAGCCCTCCCGGGACATCCAGCCTCCTTCCCGCAGCCCAGCTGCAAGGAAGCCGCAGCCTGGAGCAGGATGAGGGCAGCCCTTTCCCGGGAGCCTGGCCGAGCTTATCCTCATCCTGCAATTAGCAGCGCACGGGGCATCGCTCCTCTCCAGCCTCTCCGGCTGCCGCTTATTAGCGCGCGCGCCCGGCCCGCCGAGCTCGGCAAGCTCCTATTAGCACTGCACATAATTACATTTAATAAGGACACCGGCTTTTCCCACACCGGAGAACCCAACCATCCATCTTCCCGTTAATAACAGAGCCCTCTTCGATGCATTCGCCGTTCCCTGTGCAAAACAGAGGCGCGAGGCCCCACGGGCTCCTGCTGGGCCCTTGCACGGGTGCCCCTCTAAGGAAGGGCCGATCGGGGCTTTTTTTCTTTTTCTTTCTTTCTTTTTTCCTTGAAATAGGAATGAACTCATTTTGTGCGTGCGCGCTGGGGAGCCCGGCGTCTCCTGGGGGACAGGAAAAATAATGGATAAATGAATAACAGTGCAGCAAACATTCATCTTCAAAGCTGAAATTGGAGAGCAGAGCTGAGGGCGTTATAAATCCTGCTCTGCTGCTGCTCGGCTCTGCTCGGCTCTCCCCACTCCCGGAGCAGACGTTTCCCTGCACTCTTCCCTCCGGATGCTCCGTGCTACTCGGGGTGCTCATCTCCATCCCTCCGGCCCCGCGCGGCCGGGAGCCTCCGGCACCTTCCCAAGCCGGAGCATTCCCTTTGCACGGAAGCAAAATGCTGGGCCCGGCGCCGGCTCTGCTGTTGCAGCAGCAGACGAGCCGCGCGGCTGCGATTTATTTTGCAGCTCCAAAGGGCAGTCAAGAAAAGGCAAAGAGAATCTGCAGCCTCAAGGCCGGGTGAGGGGCGTTTGGCCATGCCAGGCGAGGGGCTGCGGTGGTGCCAGCGCCCAGAGCCGGTGCATGACAGACCAGACCCGTTCCTGCACCAGACCCTTGGGAGCCCAGCGCCGAGCACAGCAGTACCAGGAGCATCCCGGCGCTCCCGTTGGGCATTCCCAGCTCATCCTGAAGCCTGGCCCTTCCCCGTGTGCGCGTGGGGGTGCTGAAAGCACAAAATGTCCTCATGCATCTTGGAAAATGTAGCCAGCCCTGGTTGCAACCATGAAGGAAAAACCAGCGCTGGTGCTTGCGTTTGGTGGCACCTCCTGGTGGCCCGGACCTGGGGAAGGGCAGCTCTGCTGCAGGGGACCAGGGTCCTCCAGGGCCACCACCCGACCCGCCAGCCTGGCCCTCGGTGCCGCTGCAGGCAGCTTGTACATGTGGGAATCCATGGTTCACTTTAAAAAAAAGAAAATTCCCTCCTGAAACAGCTTCCAAAGCCAGCGATGCGCTCTGAGCGTTCCCAGCGCTGCTGCCGGCCGCGCTCCGACCGTTCCCAGCGCTGCTGCCGGTGCCGGGAGCCGCAGTCCAAGCTCACCGGACCCGGGAGGAGCAGCAGGGACCTTCCTGCGTGTGAAACCCCCGTGCCGGGATCTGATTTTCCTTCTATTTTATCTCCCGCGAGAGGCGCTGAGATGCAACCGCAGCGTCCCCGTCCCCACGTGTCCTCCTCGTGCTCACGAACACCCGTGCAGCCCCCGCAGCGCCGCTCACGCACGTTTCCTGCAACTTCTCTTTTCCCAACTTTTTAATTCCGCTCATTAATCACCTGGAGAAATGGGCAATTACTTGGTCCAATTACAGACACTGCGCAGCTCCGCGAGCCCGTGACGAGCCCCGAGGAAGGGCAGGATCGGAGCCGAGCTCCTTCCAGCCCCACGGACCTAAAAAGCAAATTCTAATATTTACCCCTAAAACACCATTTTTTACCCCGACGGGCCTGTCCGCTGTCGACACGTGGGAGCTCCTCCCTGCGGCTGTAACGCGGTTCCCGTGGTCCCCAAAGGAGGACACGTCGCTCCCTTAATTAAAGCAATGCCTGGAGTCGCGGTGACCTCCCGCTTTCCCGGCGAGGACCCGCTCCGGTGCCCGCGGAGGGGCTGCAACCGCCCCGCAACGCTTTGGCGGCGACGGCAGCGGAGCCACGACCGCATTTTCTGCATCCAACAGCACGAGGAGATGCCACGAAGGGGGATCCGCGTCGCCCCGGCGGGACTCGGCCTCCCGTAACCCGCACCCCCGATTGGCTTCACGGGGGAATCGGGAATTGCACGAGCCGGCTCCCGTGCAAACCGCGGCGGCTCCATCCATGCGCAGCCGGATTCGTGCCGCGTGCGGCTTCCAAATTCCCCGGATTTAGGTCAGGCTCCACGCGGGCTGGGGGAGCAGCGGGTCTTGCTGCTCGCCGGGATTACGGCGGGATTTGCGGGGCTTCCTCCGCGCGGCGGCGGGGCCAGCCCGGGTACAAAACTCCGCGGTTTTCAAGGAGAATCTTGAGCTAAGGGGCTTAGGGAGGCGAATTAATTTACTGGGGCTCTGCACCTCATCCAGAATGAAAATCCCTTATAAAAGTATAATTTTCTTCTTGTTATTCATGATTACAAAATAATAAGATTGTTAAAAAATCCAATAGAATGGATGTCAATATTGGCAGGAGATGGAACTGCAAGATGCGTGCCAGCCTGCCGTGGCTTTTCTTAATTTTAATTAGGATAAAATTTACTAATCTTAGAGGCTTTGCAGAAGGAGGTTTGCCAAGAGGCCATCAATTGATCTGAATGATACTGGCTTCCTTTTAAGAGCCCCTTGCTAACTGCTATGTAAAGCCTGGGCTTTTAGCTCCTTTCTCAGATCATCTCTGCAGTTTTTTGGCATGTCAAAAGGCCAGATGTTTTTTATTTGAGAGCAAATTGACACGTTAAATTACATTGTGCAAACAGTAAAGCCAGCCATGAGTAAACAGGCGACGAGGATTCATTGAATTTTATGGGTCGCAATAATGTTTATGTAATTTAACAAATTTATGCTTCGTGTCAGCTTTACCGCAAGAGTTATTCATTCCAAAAGGAAAAACAACTTACATTATAGCCCCCATATTATTCTGCCTCGGAGCCAATCAAAAGCCAAACAAGCCCGAACATGACACTTGCATCGGGGCATGTGTGTGCGTGCACATGAGCCTGCACATCACGCACGCTGAGCAGACTCTGCGGATATTGCTCATTTTGTCTGCTTTTTTCTTTTTTTTTTAATTCTAATTTGATTACTTTTCTATCATCCAGCCAGAATGCAAACAACAGGGAGGGCTTCTGCTGAGCCAAGAACTGCAGCGCTGTCGGTGCTACAGATACTCGCTCCGCGCGCTGCTTGGAGAAGGTCGTGTTGGTTTTAACCATAATGCGTTTTCCAGGTCCCTGGGAACCTGCGGCCGCTGTAGCAGGAATCCTCGATGCATCAGCCCGTTTTCGCTCGCCGAGCGCGGGTTTCGCTGGCCATGGACTGTGTGGGACCCTGTGGACCCTGCGGCTGCTCCAGGGCAGAGTCCCAACGGGCTCCGTTCGCCCCGGTGCTGCCCGGATCCCTCGTGGGATCCCGGAGCCGGTGCCAGCTGGCTCCGTGCCCATGGCGCGATGCCGGCCCCTCCGCGAGGAGCCTTCCCGGAGGGTCTCCATCCCTCAGCCCGGCTGCAAGGCGCTCCGTGATCCAAAAGGCATCGCCAGCGGGAGCCCTTCCCGATCTCCATGGGTCCATTCCAGCGCCAGCTGCCCGCTGACCCCTCGCCCGACGCGGGTGCTCCCGGCACTGCCATGCGGATGGGAGTTCATTTATCCCGCATGCCTGCTCATTCCTGCTCCGAGGCAGCCTCCCAGCATGGCCAAGCCCTGGGAGGCAGCAGGAACGGAGCCTTCGCTGCTTCCAGCAGCAGAAGCACCAGCCTCCCCGCTCGGAACCATTGCGGACACCCAAGCAGCAGGTTGGACCGGCGGGATCTCCGGGAACCGCACGGAAACCCGTTCTGCACCTAGACATCCGGAGGGGTCTGTACGCAGCACGCGAAGAGGGAACGCCGGGATATTGCTGTCAATGTAACTCATCTAGAGTGAATTGGAGCATCCGATTGAGTTTAGCATTGCCGTAAAACCAAAACTGCTGTTTCAAACCAGAGAGGAGCTTATTAAATAAGAGCTGGGATGCAACAGAAAGCAAAAGCAAGGCACTAGTCGCTTAAAATAATAAAATTAAGTGAATGCTAGAGATATCATTTAAGAGATCTTCTACTCTTCTCTGGGAATAGAGACCTTCTTGCCTCAACTCTGTTTCTGACACAGATTTCTGAAATCCTTACAGCTCGTTCCAAGTTTTTATAGAAACCAAATGCATGGGGAAAAGCAATGGGAGGAAATGGCTCTCGGCCAAAGTATTCACTTTTCTTCTGCAAAGGAGGGAACGCTCCAAGGAGGAGCCGTCTCCGTCTCCGCGTCGAAGCCGTGCGGGTGCACGAGGTTCCCCGGCACGGCGGATGCTCCGGGAGCGCCGGGCCGGGAAGGGCAGCGGGATCTGTCGGCTCTTGCGGGTGATAAAACACGAGCTCGTTTAGATCAGCTGGTGGTGAGAGCCCTGGGGGTTCCATGGCAGAGCCAGCGCTGCCTGGGACAACGTCCCCTTCTCCTCCGGGCTCGTCCATCATCCCCGGGAAATGGTGATTTATTGTGAAGGCCACAGAAGCCTTAGCACAAACCGCCCGGGATAACGCTGATCCGATCACACAGACATCCACACTAATTTGCACCGCTCTCCTAAGCAGAAGTGACTCCCTGGCGGTGGCAGAGCCCCAGACCGGGGTCAGCAGGACACGTCGGGACCGTGGGGCAGAGCCGGGCCCTGGGACACCAGAGATGCCACCGGAATGGGGACGGGAGCGGGCAGCACCCGCGGCCCTGCCGCCCACCGCATCCCTGCGGAGCCGGGAGAGCCGGCACGGAGGGGCGTCCCTGGGCCATCCCTGCCGACCTGCACAATTCCAGGAATTCCAGTAAGAGCCGGCACGGAGGGGCGTCCCTGGGCCATCCCCACCGATCTGCACAATTCCAGTAATTCCAGTAAGAGCCGGCCCGGAGGGGTGTCCCTGGGCCATCCCTGCCAACCTGCACAATTCCAGTAATTCCAATAAGCCCTGGCTTCCACTCCGAGCTCCGGATTCCGGATGCGCGAGGCTGGGCGCAGCTCGGAGCCCAGCACGCTGGCTCCCGGGCTCCCCTGCTCTCACTCCATCCCTCAAAGCTCGGTCAACATTCATTCCTATACTCTTGGCACCTCGCGTGTCCTGGCCAAATTCCTCAAATTAACGAGCTGCGCTGGGGGCCGAAGCCCTTCCCATGGTGGCTCTTCCCTACAAAGCTGCTCTCATGGAAACGCCAGATCCGCCGCGGCTGTCGGCACCCGGGATGATGCTGCTGAACACGGGTCCTGCTGCTGTTCCCCCTCCGCTTGCCTTTTCCAACCCAAAAAGCCCCACATCTCCCCAAACAACGCGGTTTCGGCACTGCCGAGGACGGGAAGCTCGCGCCGCGTGCGCCGTTTGCCGTTGGCGGAATCACGTTTATCCGCCTCCATTCTGCAGACCAGGGGAAGTTAGCAAAAGCAGAATACTTGAGCGCAGCTAGTTCTCGGCGATATAATTCTCTTTAATCTTTTAAGCATTTGACAGTATTTGCTTGAAAGAAGGAGCAACAAGTACATAATTATTGCACTAATTAAGCTGCCAAAACACAAGCATGCTGCAAGAGCACCTTTGAAACAGTGAGCTCTCGATTCATTAGCATCTGCTGTAAGCTTATTAATCACCTAACAGGCAATTAGCAAGCTGTTACTGTTTGAGACTAGTATGTAAATAAATTCTTGGGTTAATTTCTTCCTCTGATAATAAAGAAAACATTATGAAAATTAGCTAAGCGACAATGTAAATGATCTTGACTGTTAATTATGTGACGGCGTTAGGTATGCGGCCGCGCGCAGAGATAAGGGCTGCACCTCTGCTTTAAAAACAAAATTGTTGACACAGGTAATAGGTGTTTGCCTTGGGCTGCCCCAAGTGAGCGGAGCGGAGCCGGGGCGCAGGGGAGCCCCGAGCCCCAAAACCTCCTGCCAAGGACGCGCCGGGGGGAAACCGAACTGCAGCAAACACTGCTGATAATCGTGATAATGAAACTCTTTTATCAGCATCTCTCGCCCCACAGTTACACGTACAAAGTGCGCTCAGAATATTCCCAGTTAAAGGCTCGAGTGGGTCGGGATGCGCCGGCATGGACGGGTCTCCAGCCCTCCCTGCAGACAGGACCGCGCTCAAGAGTCACTTCTCGCGGCTCCTCAGTCCCGCGAGGGATCCCCATCATCGCCCTAATCCCCTTGGCCTTGGCCACAAGGTTTTGCTTGGCCAGGCTGCTGACATTTCTTTCTCAGTTGGATCTTGGAGGAGGAAAAAGCCAAATAACTCGATTCCTAAGCTCGATTTAACTTGGAAGGGGGAAAAAAAAAAGCCTGAAGCAGCTTGGTTCCAATATTTCATTTTCCATTTTCAGCAGCAAGCACTGGAGCTCTGCAACAGCCGCACGAAACCAAGGCGACAAGGAGAGAAGAGTTTGCAAATGGATTTTTAGTACCAACCACGTTTCGGTTTTACGGCCGGCGGCTGCAGATCCCCTCGGAGCGATGTGCTAAGAGGCTACTTTGGATCCAGCTTAGAGGATGCAGCCGCTTGGCCCATTAAAAAGTAAATTTTTCATGTCAAGGAAGGATTTCTGGCAGATGGAGGCTCTTCTGTGGAGAAGAGGGAATCTGGGTCAGGCAGCCCGGTACCGCGCGGAGCCTCCTCCTGCTCCGAGCGCAGCGAGATGCTCCGTGCCTGCGTTCCTAGGACCAGGACAAACCCTGGATGCACTTCCAAAACGTTGGTCACACACACAGGGAGGAGAGCTCTGTCATGACCCATCGCTATTATCTCTTATTACTGTGAGTAGAGCTAAACGTGAGGGCAAAATTGCACTGAAAGGATTTGATTGACCTGAAATGAATCTAGGGGTTTTCCTTTGCAGAAAAATGCCAAAGTGTGGAGCTTTGTTTATGATATTATGAAATCATTTCTTTGCTTTACCAACTTTTGCCTCTTGCCTGCGCTAAAGGCGATTATCAAAATACGTCTTTTTAATGATGTTTAACACTATCCCTTTTTTTCCCTCCCTGGAAATGCCCAGGGTACCTAAAGAAAAGTGGATTTTACAAACCCTGGGAGGGAGTCACCAGCATCAGCGGGGTGGGATGGGATAGGATAGGACGGGACGGGAAGGGATGGAACAAGATGGATGGGATGGGATGGGATGGGATGGGAGAGCAGCACTGGTTTTGCAGCTGGGCTGCTCCGGAGCCTGTCCCAGCAGCACAAAGGTTGGAGCAAAGCAAATGGCTCCCAGGCTCGATTGCAACCCTGGGTATAAAACACAAGGAGGCAGAGGAAGCTGCAGGCCCTGTCCGTCCGTCCGTCCGTCCGTCTGTCCCGGCCCAGCATTTCTGGCTTCTGCAGGGATCCAGCAGGAGCGATGCCCAGGCCTGGTGCTGATGCTGGCACCGCTGCTTCCCAGCTCCCGGGAGCAGCAGATGGGATCATCGCGCCAGGGCTGTGACCGCTGCGAGCGAGAAGGGAATCTCCTACCACCGTGTGGCTGTGTCCTGCCGCTGCATCCGCTGCATCCGCTGCATCCGCACGCGCAGGCCCAGACCTGGAGCAGCCAAACACCTCCCGGGAGGAGGGTGAGCATCCAGGGCACATCTGGGCATCCCAACCCCATCCTGGGAGGAGCACCAGGACCCAGGGCACATCCGGGCATCCCAACCCCATCCTGGGAGGAGCACCAGGACCCAGGACACACCTGGGCATCCCAACCCTATCCTGGGAGGAGCACCAGGACCCAGGACACACCTGGGCATCCCCGAGGGAGGAGCACCAGGATTCAGGACACATCTGGGCATCCCAACCCTATCCTGGGAGGAGCACCAGGACCCAGGACACATCTGGGCATCCCCAAGGGAGGAGCACCAGGATTCAGGACACACCTGGCATCTCCAACCCTGTCCCAGGAGAAGGAGGACTCAGGACGCACCCGGGCACCGTGTCCATGTCCCCTGCACGTGCTGTCTGTCCATCCAGGGTGACACCTGCGACCAGACGGACAGCTCCAAGGGTGATCGGATGAAGCCGAGAGGGAAACGCTGCCGCGGAGCCAGCCCTGCCTCGGCCCATCCGGGTTAACGGGATGTCATGTTCTGATGGACACACCAGCACCCACCTTGTCCCCTGGGAGCCCATCAGTCTTCAGGGAGAAATCAAGGACCATTCGCTGCCATGGTTTGTTTTTCCAAGAATATTCTGAGCTCGGCACAGCTCCAACAGCCACGTGTCACTGGGAGCCTTTTCCAGTGGGGCAGCTCGATCCACATAGGGAAACAGGATGGATCTGCAGCTTGCCAGGGGCTGCCCTGGGGGGAAGACGTGAAGCCAAGGCTGACGCCAAGGTTGGCACCTTCCCAGGGCTCCTAGACCTCCAGGGCTCCCGAGGGCTGGGCAAGAGGGTTTGCTCGGATTTTTTCAACCAACCACAGGTTATCCTCATCCATCCGTCTCTCCGAGTCCTCCTCCGCTCCACCTCCGCCTCCGGAGCCGGCTCCTCTCTCCTTAGACCGGGCCTGGAGCTTTGGTTTGGGTTCCGAGGGGCTCCAGTGCATGGGAGCCGCAGGGCACTGTCCTCCTGGCTGCAGAGGGACCCAACGCGCTCAGCAAATCACCTCCGTTACGAGCGTGGCCATAAAAATCCCCTTGCAAGCGAATTCCGCTCTCCTCCTCTCCATGCCCAATCAATTAGCACATGAGTAATACCAGGCCCATTAGGGCGAGCTGATGCCGGGGAGTTATGGCCTGTGCTATGGGAATGATCGCTTAATCCGGCGCTGGCTCCGAGGAGCCCCTGCCCCTTGCGCAGCCCTCTGCAATCGATAGCGGCCGCCAGGCTTTCAGCAGGGATTTTTTTTGCAGGAATATTGCTGCGTGGATAAGTGAGCTCTGCAGCGAGGCCGGCCGCGTCCTGGCTGTAAATAATGCAGAGGAGCAGCAATGGGGAAGGTTTCGAGGGACAGGAGCCGACTGTCCCCACGGTGCAGACCCGCTCCGGCCCTGGGGCTGCCGGGGCAGAGCAGATCCCGGGCAATGCAACCGGCCTCGATTGCACCGCGGAGCTGTTCATCCTGCTGCAGCCACGACGCTGGGAAAGACAAGATTTCCATTGCTGCAAAATAGGAAGCTGTAAACGGCAATGACCAAAGCTGAGCTCGAGGATGGACGCACTGCTGCATCACAGCAAAACGCCCCAAGTGCTGCCCTTTCTGCATGCAAACACTCGCTTCTGAGATGGGCAGGGGGGGAGATGCACGGAGCAAGGCTGAAAGCTGCGGAGCCGACCCAAAGGCACCATACGGAGCGTGGTCGGCACGGCACGTTGCACCGGGCTCCGTTGCGAGCAGGAAAACAGCAAAATGCAGAGGAGAAAAGCCCGGGAAGAGCCGGAGGCCTTCGGAGGGGCTGGCCAGGACTGGCAAATGGAGCTCCCGTCAGCTCCAGTGAGAGATTCCGGGGGGTTGGAATCTCACCTGGACTGCAGAGCCGGGCGTTACTGCAGCTCTGCCCGCGGCGCTGCCGGAAAGCTGGAGAATTTATGGCAGAATTAAAACCTCGCTGAAAGCAATCACCCAAGGAGCAGCAAAATGGATTGCAGCGTTACCGGCTCCACGCGCTCAAAAATCATGAGTCAGACCCCCAAATGTCACCAGATTTTAAAATGCAATATATTCTGCATTATTTTTACTTAGCCGGAGAGGCTCCGCTTGCCCATTCCCTATTTCCAAGCCGTGAAGGTCAAAACCTGCCTCCTTTTGAAGGAAACAGAGGCTCGTGCGTCGCGGCGGCTGGAGCAGGAGGCTCAATGAGGCACTGACGGGTTTGGTGGCGAAGAAGGCTGCGGGTGCTCGGAGTGAAAATTTTGAATTTTATTGAAAATATTCGGTGTGAAAAGTGGTTTTTCATTGGTGTGGTGGGAAACCTGCTGCAATCAGGCCCTAGGGATGTTGGAAAGGGGTCAAAAAGGAGAGAGAGGTACAAGAGATGGCAGAACAGAGCCACACGAGCCCACGGGTGTTGTTTCCTTAGGAAGTCAGAGTTAAAAAATAATAATAAAAATAATGAGCTAATTCCTATTAGAAATGAGCTGCTCGCTCTCCTCCTCTCCTGCGAGCGCTCTTGATTAGCTAATAAATGATTAATCGTGCCAAGAAAAGCCGGCTCCTCTGTCTGCCGCTTTCATCCGCCCGCTGCCTCCCGGGGACACAAGTGTCACCGGCAGATGAAAGGGTCCCCCCCGGCCCCGCCATCCCGGCCGGCACCGTCCCCGGGGAGCGGAGCCGCACGGCCCGGGAAGGGGGCTCATCTGCAGCCAAAACCTGGGAAAATGATAAATAATAAAAAAATAAATCGGGAGAATAATAAACCCCGCGCAGTGCTGCTCCGGGGCGCTCCACAGCCGCAGGGAAGCAGTTCTCGGTGCCGGCGTTTGCTCCGCAGCCACCCTGACGATCCCGCTTGTTCCTCCCTGGGCTCTACATGGATCTGCTGCCTCCTCCAAGCGCTCTGGAATTATCTGTGCGGAAACCACGGCCCCACACGCTGCTCCGGACAAGGAGCCGATTCTAACGCTCCCACCAGCAGTTTTGATGCTGGCAGGATGTGCAGGCACTTGGCTTTCCGTGCAGGTCCTACTTGTTAATCTCCTATGCTGCCTGCTGAGGTCAAATCGCCGCCACTTAATGGTCTTACCGGGAAGAGCGAGAGCGTTTCCCAGGCTGTACCGCATCCGCGCCGCGAGCGCACCGGAGACCTGCCGGGAGGGACCATGCGAGCCTGGGATCCTGCACGGCGACGGATTCCGGACAGCGATGCTCCCTGCACGGTGATGGATTCCGGACAGGGACGGTCCCTGTATGGCGACGGATTCCGGACAGCGATGCTCCCTGTATGGTGACGGATTCCGGACAGCGACGGTCCCTGTATGGCGACGGATTCCGGACAGCGACGGTCCCTGCACGGTGATGGATTCCGGACAGTGACGGTCCCTGTATGGTGACAGATTCGGGACAGCGATGCTCCCTGCATGGTGATGGATTCCGGACAGTGACGTTCCCTGTATGGCGACGGATTCCGGACAGCGATGCTCCCTGCATGGTGATGGATTCCGGACAGTGACGGTCCCTGTATGGTGACAGATTCGGGACAGCGATGCTCCCTGCACGGTGACAGATTCCGGACAGCGACGGTCCCTGCACTGCTCCCTGCACACCCCGGCCACAGACACAAGCCCGGCCGGGTGCTGCGGGAGACGGGAGGCAGCAGCAGGTCCCTTCCCTCACCAGGGCACTGGGAAAGCAGCGGGTGCTGGGGACAGCCCGGGCTGCTACCTGTGAATTTTAAGTGGAAGGTGAAAGGTTTGAACTCGACCAGGACCCCTCTGCGCATGGGAAGATCTCTGCGCCCATGGGACGAGCGTGTCCCACGTCGCAATGGGGTTAGATGCTCCTGGAACCGGTGTCCTCTCATCAGCAGCGTCTGCTCCTCTGCTTCCCAGCTCCGGGCGCAGGCACCAAAAATGAGCAGCGCCAGCCGAGCCCAGCGTCCCCGGCCACTCCGTGCATGCAAAACGCTGCACTGCACCGGGGAGCCTTCACCCAATGAGGAAAACAGGGGGAAAAATCACCCAAAAGCAGAGGAAACAGAGTCCAAAAGGGAGCTGAGGTGGAAATTCCCCGCAGGACTCGCTCAGATCTACAGCGCGTGTTTCGCCCGGGTCCCCCGGCATGACCGGGCCTTTACTTATTAATTCCTAAAACACCTCGCTTGTCACCAAGGCTGCTGATTGCACCGCATTTTCGTCACCCATCAGTGGAGGGGAGCTGGAAACAGCCCCATTCCCTCGGGAAAGGCCTCGGGGCCGGAGGCTGGTGCAAACCGTGGGAATGAGCGCGGGCCCCACGGAGCGCTGCCTATCTCCCTGCCATCTTTCCACTTAAACCAATGATTAAACAGATTTAGCAGATGATTAAACAAATAGAGATTAATGAAACAAGCAAAGCAATCAAATCTTTATGGAGGAATAAATGCGTGATTCAAAACAATATTAGGACAAATTGTCTAAAACTAATAGTGGATGCGTCGCTTTTGTCTAAACAGCATTTGTTATGTTCGCACTTAGCCACAATCAAAATATTTGCTCAGGACGAGACAGATCTGAAAATCTAAACTGCTAGCTGCGACAAGAAATTTTTTTTTTTTTTTCATTTTTTCTCCTCTTTTTCCTATTTTGCCCTCTCACCGCCCCAGCCCCGCTGCCCTCGCGGCTCCGTGTGCAGCTCGCACTCCAATTTCCTTTCACTTGCGCCATCAATTTTGCACATGCAAACGATTGCATTTGTGCTAAAGACTCCCATTTTATGAAGCCTCTTAAATTCTTGAAATGAAAACACGAAGGGGTGGGGGGGAGGAAATGAAATAAAAGCCAGACTTTCCAGACAAGCTGCCATGAGGCTGCAACCGCCAACCCAAGTGCATGGAGCAGGTCATGGGAGCAAAGGGAAACGGCGCCAGCGCAGGGATGAGCACGTGTGAGGGCCCTGGATTGCACTGGCATGTGCATGCACACACACACATGTACATCTGTGCACATGCATTCATGCATGTACACACATATACACCCAGGCACATGCATTAATGCATGCACATACATATGCACCCATGCACATATGCATGCACACCCATGCACACGCATTAATGCATGCACACACATACGCACACGCATTAATGCATGCACACACATATGCACTTGCATGCACACACATGCAAGCAAACACCAGGGCTGTTCTTCAGGGGCGAAAATCTCTCCTTGGGGCAGGTGCAGCAGGTCGCTCTTCCCAACCTGCCACCCCGCGGGATCTCCGCTCCAGTCCGAGGGGCAGCAGGATCCGGAGCATCCCCACGGGAGCAGAGGTTGGGAGCCGGCAGCACCGCGGGAGGATCCCGGCAGTCCAGGACGCGGCTTCCACGTCTCCGGGGTGCGGCGGCGCGCGGCCCTCGCTCCCTGCCTCCCTCCTGCTCGCCTCCTGTTTTTTTTTTCCCCAGCCTCATTACGATATTGTGGATATTCTCCTCTAAAGGGCATCTCTTTGAATGCATTTGCTTTTTTATTAATGTGCGCTAAGACAAGTCAAGCCTGATTATCATGAAGACAATTGCTGAATTCCCTCCTGGAGAAATCTCATCTAGACCGCGTAGGCGTTTTAATTTCAGAGACCCATTAATTGGCACAATTGCTTAAGCAGCTGCTTTCCGTGTCATTTTAGGACCGCTTTATGAAAAACAGAGCTAAAAGGAAAGAAAGAAAAGTCTGACAGGCCGGAGCTTGCTGCACGGGAGTGTAATTAACGCCAGGAGCTTCCCGGGAGCTGCAAAGAGGCATCGGGACGTCCTGTCCCCAAAACGGGGACACCGCCACGGCCCTGGGTGCTGCACCAGGACCTGCCCAAGAGCAAAAAACAGCTATATATATGTGTGTGTGTGTGCGTGTGTATATATATAATATACATTTTATACATATATATAAAATAAAACCCTCAACAGAGGTAGCAGACGCTGCATCGTGGCTGGTGTTGCACCGCTTCCCGCTCCAGGACAAGGTTAATCAGTGCATTAATAACGAACAATCCCCCTTCCCAACGGAAATCACTGCTGTTCTCTGCTGCAGGCAAAAAGACTGCCCATTCCCATCCATTAATAAATAAAGCCGTATCAATGCCCTGAATTATCAGTGGAATATATCTGCTCATCCAAAGCACTAGCAGGGAGTGATGACTTATTAATAAAGCAAGAGCTAAAGCTCCGATCCCGTTCCCATCGCAGCAGAGCCCATCCATGGGTCGCAGCCCTCCTTATCCCTTAACCGGCCCGTTATCCAGCAGGATAAAAGAGCCGAGGTGCCCGAGCCCTCATTAAACATTCATTGAGAGCATAAAAAATTCAGCTGCCCCCGCGCTGCTGTTTAGCGCCGGCCTGACGGGTTATTAATCAGTGCCGGAAGGTTCAGCTTCTTGAGCGGGGTTTCTCGGCCCCGAGCGGGGATGACCCCACACAACTCACCACAGCAGTGCCAATTCTCACAGAGACCCTGCGCAACTCATCACAGCAGTGCCGGTGCCCCCAGAGACCCTGCGCAACTCATCACAGCAGTGCCGGTGCCCCCAGAGACCCTGCACAACTCATCACAGCAGTGCCGGCACTCCCAGAGAGCCCGCACAACTCATCACAGCAGTGCCAATTCTCACAGAGACCCTACGCAACTCATCACAGCGGTGCCGGTGCCCCCAGAGACCCTGCACAACTCATCACAGCAGTGCCAATTCTCCCAGAGACTCTGCGCAACTCATCTCATCGGTGCTGGTGCTCCTAGAGACCCTACACAACTCAGCACAGCAGTGCCGATTCTTGCAGAGACCCTGCACAACTCATCTCATCAGTGCCGGCACTCCCAGAGAGCCCGCACAACTCATCACAGCAGTGCCAATTCTCACAGAGACCCTACATAACTCATCACAGCGGTACCGGTGCCCCCAGAGACCCTGCACAACTCATCACAGCAGTGCCAATTCTCACAGAGACCCTACGCAACTCATCGCAGCGGTGCCGGTGCCCCCAGAGACCCTGCACAACTCATCACAGCGGTCGGGCTCGCGGGCAGAAATCCCATAACGGCAGCGGATGGAGACACGTGGGGGAAGTGCCGCCCCCATTCCGGGGAGGGAATGGCCAAAGGAGATGGAAGATGAGGGGGAATTAATAATAATTCACCCCGCGGTCGCTGGGGCTGCTCCCCCCGGTGCCACTGAGCCCAGCGGGCTCCCGGCTTTTATCTGCCGAGCGGCTACGAGGGAGGAAGGGGATGAAAAAAATTCAAAAAAATAAAAAGAGAGAGTTTAATGACAGCGTCTGTTGATCATCAGCTCGGGAAAAATGAATTGCTTCCCTGAACCTGAAAAAATATCAAACCGCATAAATAAATCTGGTTAAATTATTAATAAAGGCATTTACATTTTGAGCCTGAGCATGAGAATTAATTTCATTTCTTATGCTAAACTGGCCCACCACGCGGCTGATGATTCACGAAGGGAGAGATGGAGCAAAAAGGAAGGTTTCTGAGCAAAAAACCCCACGTGACGGCACAGGCGTCCGCGCGTGGGACTCGGCTTCGCCTCCAAGCACAACGCATTCCCTCCAATTCCTCCTGGCAGAAGCGGCTCCGTATTCCGAGCCCCGCTTTTCCAAACAAAATCTCCAAGTTAGGTATCACCACGAAGGCGCCATCGCCACGACCGCGCTCCCGGCGCCGCAGAACTTGGATTGGGAATGGAAAGGGGCACCTTTAAAGCACTAATAGCGTTTAAATGTTCCCGTCGCGCTGCTGCACAGCCCGCTCGGAGAAGGAGCTAATTAAAAAATGGCTGCTGCGATGACAGACTAGATTAATAGTTCTTGAAGAGCAGCCAGTGCACCAACTGCTCCTGCAGCCATCGCGGAAGCTAATAACGTAGAAAATTCTGCCAATTCTTTTAATTCATGAATATTTAAGCCTGTGAAAAATCTGTCAGATTATAGCACTTTCCTGGTGATTTTCTGCTTAAGTGCCGTGATGGGCAAGTGCCAGTTGCTGCAGAAGCGTCAGCGCGACGCGGAGCCCCGGGGCCGCTCGCGGCGCGGAGCCTCCTCCCGGCCGCGATCCGGTGCCGAGGAGCACATGGAGACCCTGCTGCGGCGACGGATCCCGCTGGACACATCCTGCCCGGGGAGCCCGCGCGTGCGCCGCTCCTGCATGTGGGAATGCGGAGCCGGAGCCGGGCAGGGATGCGGAGCCGGGCAGGGATGCAGGATGCAGTGCCCTGAGCAAGGCAGGAAGGCAGTACCTGGAGCAGGACAAGGATGCAGTGCTTGGAGCAGGGCAGGGATGCAGGATGCAGTACCCAGAGCAGGGGATGTGGCAGCTGGAGCAGGACAGGGATGCGGCACCA
>NW_010577056.1:298063-318169 GCF_000705375.1 Tinamus guttatus | reverse complement strand
CTGAAACGCACCTTAAACACAGGGCTACCAGATCCCTGATGGACAACTGTCCTAATTAAACAGGACATTTGGTGCATGTTACTAACACCATTGCACACAAGCATCAACTTACACCTTAACTCTTTAGCATCCTAGTGACACGCCATCCTTGGATTCAGTGGCCGGAACAGCAGGTCTTCCAGCAGCCTCACAACGAGGAGCTCAAAGCCCAGGCTCCTGCTCTGACTCGCATTAGAGAGCAGCAAATATTTCCAGCTAGGAGTTTTGGCACCGAGTCGGAGCAGAAGGAAGAGCAGCCCCTGCAGCGCTTCCGAGGGCCCAAGGAGGAAACCCCTATTCCAGCTACTGCTTAAAGACAGCCAAGTTTACTTGCAATTTTCATATCCTAACAACTTCCAGCCTTTCCCACTTGTGCATCCTGCAGATGTGAACAGGTACGACCATGAAGGAAAAACAGTTGGGCTAACAGTGAAAGCAGGGAGACCTTCACCTTCACACCCCGGGAACAGACCTCGTAGTGCTGGGAAATCATCCTGGGAAGATCCTTCGTTTCCTCCAATAGGGCAGGCAGGACATTACTCAAATGCATTTTCAAACCCAAAACCTGGCTCACCTCCAAATCCTGCCATAAGAGACCGCACACCCCGTTTGCTGGCAGAATTCATCTACTCCGAGAAGTCAACTGACAGACCCTTGAAGTTCTCTGTATTTGATTCTCCATTAATACCATTAAAACCACAAGTTCTGCAAGTAGACAAATAACTACTAACCTTAGTAGACATCTAAGGAGTGAACCTGCGTTACCTGGCCTTTGAGAGCATCTGAGCAAGTGCAATAGCCTTCACTTCTCATTATTTTGCCAACTATTTACACTCCTTTATCTTTTACAGAATTGACCACTACAATACAAAAAAGAAGAAAACACTTTATTGGTGAGCAATATGGGAAAAGATTAAAAATTACACAGAGATCCCTCAGTAAGGAAACAGAATATCAAAATATACCAGAGTTAGTATAGCAGAACAATCAGTTTCTCTCCAATGAGAGTTTCAAGTAATGTAATCAGAAAAGAATTTGGCTAAAAACTACTGTATATATATACTGAGATGCCTTCTGTAATAATCCTCTAAGAAATTAAAGGAAAGCAGCAGCAGATCTGTTGTACTACAGATATATTAAGCAAATATATTAAGTATATTTATATAATAACTGTCCCACACATTCATCATTATGCCTGCATCCTCTCCTCTGTGGCAGTTATTTCCATCCTATGCCGTAACACTGCCCAAAAGAAAGAGTACGAGAGGAAACAAATATATCACTACTATTAAAAAAAATAAAGGGAGAAAGCAGAGACACCCCTAAGGCTGCCAGGTTGGTCTCCTGGGTTTGCATGGGGACCAAGCAGGCGCGCACAGACCTCAGAACGTGTTTCTCCAGAGCACGGGAGGGCAGCTTGGCCTGTTGTCCACAGGATGCCACGTTCCTGCCTACCAGATGCACACAAACACTTTCAAATCAACTGTCTGAAGACTGGTGACATTTAGTGTTTATTCTGTTAAAATAGCAACACACTTTATTTAAAGGAAAAGTCATTGACAAATAAGCCTAATAATTCAAGAGGTGTATTTTCCTTCATAAAACTTACTTCAGGTACATCATCCCTTGGAATTACTGCACCTTCTCTTAAAAATGAGGCCCTCTCTTGTTTAATAGGTAGATTCCAAGCAAATTAAAATGTGCATTTTATTAAATTTGCTATTTGCATCTTTCCGCATAAATAACTGGATTATAGTACATAATTTACATTTAAGAGGAAAATACCTTAAACTTCTGTAAGAAAGTGTTTTAAAATCCAGTATCCAAATTACCTAATGTACAGCTTAATGAGATGCTCAGTTTATATCCATATTATTCCTGAAGAATGACATTATACAAAAGCAGGACTGCTGCATTTAGAGTGAAATGCTGTTCTACAAACCATGGCACTCGAGTCCTGCTTTCAGAACCTACAGTAATCACCATTATCAAACAGTCATGAAAAAATTCCCAGGGGAGGTAGAGATAAAAAATTAGTGTTTTGACAGAAACCCTGATTAAAGACTTGTTAAAAGCAAAGGCACTACATCTTAAGTTACTTAAATAAGCTCTGTAACTTGGCCAGCCAAGTTACAACATACATCTAAATACCTTCCGTCTTGCTTTGCAGCTGACCTAAGCACATTGCTATGTCTTGATCAACTTAAGTGAAAAATGGGATAGCCGCTTTTTTTAAAAACGATTAAGAGAATTAAACAGCTACAATATTTCAGCCAAGCTCATTTGAATGCAGTTTATTTTCAACCATACCATGAGAGTTCAAGTTATAGGAGAAACTAGAATTTATGGGCATCAGCTTTGTCTTACGATGTGGTCAATCTGACTCTGAAATAATTTAAGTAATTTGTCATCATTTTGACTTGTAAACCAATTGCTAAGTAGGCTCTATGTCATTTATTAATCTACTGAAGTAAGTGTTGGATCTCAAACTTCGTAGTCCTTCTCTACTGTTCTCTGAGAAAGTATTTCAGCTTCGTAAGTTGTTTCATACTGGGAGCAACTCGTAGGGGGTTCTAACTGCAAATATGCAACCCAAACCCCAGGGAGGTTTCACCACGGTCCAGCCCTCGAGGGAACCACGCCAAGGACGTCAGCAAACAAGGCCCTGCCGCATTCGGATGATCTGCAGTAAAGCAGCTTGGACATCTTCATCCATGTGACCCTAGAGCAAGCAAACACCAGTTAAATGAAGAAAGGCCCAAAGCATCAGCATTCACAGCCAACACCAGAGCGTTCTGCAGAGCTGCCCAGAGCATTAACTCCTTTTGTTTTCCTCTCCTCCCCACCACCACTCTCTTAAGCAGATCTGAAATACTTAAAGAACCTTTTATTGCTTTCTCCTTGGGGAAAGGAAGGTCCACCTCAATGGCACACAAGCTTATTATTCAAAAACCTTATTTGGGAAATAATTACTGTTCACATGCTCTTGACTTCACAGCTTGTTGCTATAATAGTAGTATCTGTTCCCTGTGCTTAAGTTATCTGAAAGCCTAACATTTCAGAACGAGTTACTGGGTTTTGTTCAGTGAGAGCCCCTGGGTTAAGGCTGTATTAAAAGTTCTCAATATTCACTCAGCTTCCAGCCAGCATTATTTGAAATGATGCAGCATTAACCATGCACATCACCCACACCACCCTAAAAATCAGTAACTGATAAATATAGAGACTCTGTATACAGATGGTAGCAAGGAGATGGAACAATAAACACATCCCACTCCTCTGTTTTTGCATTAAGTTCATTCTAAAACTCTCAGGTTGAAAGCAGACACTTGATTTTAGGTTCAAGTCTACTTGAAATCTTCCAGTAAAACAGAAACTAGTGTCTGTCTCCATTCAGGCAGTGACAGACTAACGTACCTGTACGGCACTAAGAAGATGTGTCCGATAAACTGAAATTACCTCTTGATGCTGCCTTTTAGCATCCTATTAAAAAAAAAAAAAAAAAAAAAAAAAAAAAAAGAGAGGGGAGATTAACTCAGTTTTAAACATTAATTTCCACATAATTCCAGCTTTGTGTGTTTGCTTTTTTGCACATATTTTAGACTGCCGAAAACACAATTTCAAGGCTAAGCTTTGCTATATCCCTTCCATAAACCAAAAAGGAAAGTCACCCTTCCCCTTTTTTATTGCATATTGGCAGAAGACCAATTTTGCTGAAAACAAGGCTATTCCAACAGGCTGATTAGTGTCAGACCAGGCACCATGATCAAAAGCCAACTTCATAGAGAACATGTGTGGTTTTTTTTTTTTTTTTTTTTTTAAAAAAAAAGAAATCCCCCACTTTAAGTATGCTTTGGTTTATAAAGAATTCAACCTTGCAAATGCTATTAAGAATATATCCTGGTTCTGCACAGATTTAGAAACATACAGCTTTCTTACAGCTTTACGAGCAGCTTTCTTGAAGTCCCGAGGGCCACCAACACCCACGTGTGAACACAACCCCCAGCTGCAACCTGCAGCTCTCCCTGACGAGCACTGCACTGCACGGCAGCTGCACATGGAGCAATGCAGGGCCACCAAGTCCCTTAGGAGGGACTCTTCTCCTCCCACCAAAGGGAGGAGGGATGTGACGGGTGTGGGTTTTTTGGAAAAAAATAAAGTACTGCTTTAAGAGCCTGCACAGAGAAATGGTCTTTGTATTAACTGTCTGGGCTCACAACCGGCTCCAGGGCTCTAACCACCCCACTGAGATCTCCCTCTTTGAACGTTCCACCACATTTCAGAGCAATGTGAATTACTTACAGCGAGCTGTTGTTGCAGCATTTGCACTTGGTTCTGGAGCATCTCAACCTGCTGGTTCTGTCTTTTTGAGGGAATCCCACTGGTGTATGTGAGCTGAGACAAGCCATTCAGGGCCTGTTTTAATCGCTCTACATCATTAAGCAGTTCTGTTATCTTTAAAAGAACACAAAGGCCTCAGTTAGGGATGTCTCGCTTGCTGAAAAGCAATATTCCTGGCATTTTTTCTGAAGTCTCCTGCGGATTGGCAAACACAACCTCATTTTCCTGACAGGCTCCCAGTGGTTACGCTCTGCTCCCCAGCACAAGGCAGGGACCCCCTCTGTGAGGGACCCAAATGTCTCGTGGGCTAAAGACATCCTAGGTCTCAGTTCCAAGGCGGACATTGAATGTTCAAAAAGCAGGCTACAAAAATTAAACAAAACACACTCCCACCTACACAAGCCTTGTATCTGAAGGAGAAATATGGGATGGAAAATACAGGTCAAGAATACAAAGTTAAAAACCTTTAAAGTCAGCACTCTGTTCCTTAATTCTGTATTTTACCATAAGAAATCATCCTTGTACTGCCTGAATCTGTCAAAATGAAGCAGTCCTGTTGAAGACCTTTACTAACTCCAGTTAGGCATTTCAAAGCCACGTGGGTCACAATTTCATGATTTGCTTCATCATCCTGATTTGAGGCTGGCAACGGCTTTTGCACAGAAATTAACGTATCAACTGATTAACAACATATCAGCAAATCAAGCTATGAACTGGACATATGCAAATCACCCAAGCAATGCAATAATCGGCTTACACACAAAAATAAAAAAATATGATAAATTCATGTTGGAGGATTAAAGGTTGAGTTTACTTACAAACTATGTCTGACATAAATGAACTACTAGGAAAGTTTAGTACAATGGTACCACAAAAAGAAAACTCAGTACAAAGTATTCTTGACTATCTAGAGTTGCTATAATTGAAAATCTAGTTGCTTAGAGCTAAACTGAGAACATCTGCAGCATTAACTTCCTACCTTGTTATCCTTGGCTTCCACCTGCTTTGCAGATTCCTGTATTCTCTTCTGCAGTTCAATAATTGTTGTCAATGATTTATCGCACCTTTCCTTCTGGTCTTTAATTTCTTGCTCAATGCTGCAGCTCCGTAACTGAAGCAATTCCTTTTCCCCTTTCAAGGAGAGCTCACTCTTCTTGGCTTGCAGAGCCTCCTCACAGGCTTCCTCATACTTTCTGTTCACACTGAGCAAGTTCTCAGCTATGCTGCTAACTTGGGCCTCCAGATTCCTCTTCATGGATTCATATTCAGCTACATCAATGACTTCTTTGCTCTCCAGCTCGGTTAACGCTTGCCGGGTCTGCTCAACCTCACGCTGCAGCTTCAGGATTTCCTCAGTTTTCACGCCGTTTTCTTCTTCCTTCTCTTTTAAGCTATTTTTGACTGCTATGATTTCTTGTTCCAGCGTTTCCTTCATTTGCATGTACTCTGCCAAAACTTTCAGCGTCTCCTTGTCCAAACGCTCCTCCTTGCTCCTGAGGGCCTCCTTCAGGCGCTCCACCGTGCTCCCCAGCGCCTTCCTCCAGCCCTCAAAGCGCTCCCCGGGAAGGCCCCGGCCGTCCCCGCGCGGCCGCGCCGCCGGCCCCTGCTCCTCTTCTTCCTCACCTTCTTTGCCCGTGTATTTCTGCAGGAGTTCTCTCAACTGCTTGTTCAGCTCTTCCATTTTGTTCGTGAACATCTTTTCCATTTCATGGGATTTCTCAGCAAGGATGTAGTTCTGTTGCAGGTCATTTTGGATAGACAAAACACCATTTTTGAGCTTTTCATTTTCCTGTTTACATTTCCTGCTTTCTTCCTCACTTTCTCTGCACCTCTGTGTTTGCTCCAACAACTGCTCTTTCAGTTCTTTCACTGTGGCTTCAAAGCTTTGTTCTTTCTCTTTAAAGGAGAGAACTGGTGCATATTTTGACTTAATGCATTCTTGAATCATGTCAAGTTCCTTCTTTTGGGCTTCTATTTCTGCATGTAACTGCAAAATTTCTTCCTGACCCCTTTTATACCCAGCCATAATCTCAGTATTATTTTCTTGAAGTTCTTTCATGGTTTTATTTAGAGTATTCACTTTAGACTCATGATCTCTTAAACTTATATATTCGGTTTGCAGCTGATTCTGCAAGAGTTTCACCTTGTTTTTCAAAGCTGCATTTTCTTCATTTACCTTCATGAATTCCTTCTTTATTTCTTCCGTTTTTCCCTTCAGATCCGACAGCTCCGTATTAGTCTTTTCTAGTGTGTTATTCAAGACTGCTTTAATCTCTTCGTGCGTTGTAACCAGCACATACTGATCCCTGAGAGTTTCTCTTACGGCAGTGTTCTCCAACACTAGTTTGCACACTTTGGCTTGCTCATCATCATATTTTTTATGAAGCTCAGCAAGCTGCTTCTCAAGCTCAATGCCATTCGCTTTTAAAGCCTTTACCTCTTTTTCGTGCTGCTCTGGGGACAGGTACGCAGCTTGGAAGCGGCTTAAATTCTCACTTAAGCTGTCCTTCTCTTCCAGCAACTTTTCAGCTTCTGTCTTGCTTTCATTGTACTTGTTTGTTATTTCAGAAACCTTTTTAGTCAGATCATCAATGGTCAGTTCATTTCTTTTCTTTAGTTCTTCATGAACTTTTAAAGGCACATTCTGGCTTTTAATTTCAGTATTTAGCATCTGGATTTGTTGTTTAAGCATCTTATTATCCATTTGCACTTCTTCGACTTCCTTTTGCAAACTCCGATTTTTCTGTAATAATTCAGAAATGGTTTTCCCAAGTTCCTCAGTTTTTTGCTCAAAGCCACTCCTCATTTGCTCGTGCTCTTCTGGCTTTACATGATGAACGAGTTCAGCTTTTTGACTTTCCGATTCCCTCCTTAAAAGACAAACCTCTGCCTGCAGTTTTTCATGTTCTCCTTCCATCTCTACTAACTTCTTTGCTTTCTCATTCACTTCATTTGATAACAAACTCTTCATGTTTTCAAATTTCTCTGCAGTTACGGAGTGGGCTAGCTTCTCTGCCGTTTCTCTGAGCCGCTTTTCTAGCTCTGTGATGTTTCTTTCCCCTTTATCTCGGTCCATCTCCAACTTACCGAGTTCCTTCTGCAACCTTTTATTCTCTTCCACCAGCCTTCCTTCATCTCTCTTGAACTCTGCCACTAACAATTCATTCTGCTTAATCTGGTTCCTTAGCTTACCCACTTCAGCAGAGGCTCCTTCGTACTTTGTCTTCATTTCCCTGAGCTGATCCTTCAGCTCCTCTGCTAGCTTGCTGCTTCCTGAAGCCGCTTCATTAGTCAGGTGGTCTTTCAGAGCAAGAAAGTGGGTCTGCATTTGCTTAACTTTGCCTTCCGAGTCAAACATTCTCTTCTGCACATCTTTTAAAGCATCCTCCAGTTGTTTTATCTGCCCATCAGATTCCTCCTTGGTTCTTTCATACTCTGATGCTAAAGCTTTACATTCGGTCGCCTTGCGAGACAGCTCTCTCTGCAGTTTGCTTATCTCTTCTTTGGCTGCACCGTAGCAGGTCCTCATGGTGTCGAGCTCTCTCTTCAAAGCTTCCTTCTCTGAACTGGATGACTGGTTGGGCAGGGAGAGCTCCAGGGGCCTCAGCATAGACCTGGACTGAAGACGAAGTTGCACAGAAATAGATACATTTAGAATTTTGATAATTTATCTACCGTATCATATATACATACACACACACAGCCCTGTCACACACTGCCCACTGCAAAAAATGTAATAGATCTCATAAATAACCAAGTCGTGGCTTAAAAGTGGGGCTAGACAAAGCAAGACAAATTTGGCAGAAAATTATTTAATTGTCAGGAAACAACATTTCCTGAATTTTATCTCAATTTAAGGGAAGAATGACCGAGAACTCTAAATGGTCCAGTACTTTTGGTCCAGCTGCTGGTGATTCAGGTTTAAGAACGGCCGTGACAGAGCAGCGAGGGAGTGACACAGACTATTTCACAGCATTAGAGCTGTGCTATACAAGTGGCTCTAGAGGGCACCAACAGTTACAAAATAAGGGTAGTGAGGGAAGTGCTAGCAGATTCTGTATTCAAAAGCAGTGTTTAATGGATACACATGTGCGTGTAAGCAAATACTGTTTTCCCGAGCATATATGTCATAACTAAGCATCATAATTCCCTAGGGCGTATTTATTACCTGTGATTCCACAGCAAACACTTGACCTTGCTTAAGCAGCAATTCCTCTTTTCCTGTATTTTCAGAAAGCAAACAGCATTTAGTCTTTGTTTAAAGACAGCAGAACAATCACAAGAACTGCTTTCCTTCCTAACCCTGCTGTCTTCAGTGGCACTGCACAAGGTAGCAGCTGGGTGCTGAAGTATTTGGTATCAAGATGACCACCCTTTAGTACAGTCATACAATGCAGCCTGTATGAGACTCCCATGGAAAAAGGGATACCCTGAACATGCAGGTCTGCAAAACCTGCTGGAAGTCACCCTGATCTAGCTGGAAAAGGGGGTACCCCAACACACAGGTCTGCAAAACCTTCTGGAAGTCACCCTGATCTAGCTGCACGGCAGCACATGCACACGGCAAGGAAAGGTGACGTGTTCCGACAGGCTCGGGACTGCCTAAGGGACACGGAGTTATGCAAGTGCAAGACAGGTCTGTGCCCAAACAGGACACGGGAGCTTCAGTCTGTGCAAATGGAGTCGGTTCAGTGAAACCGAGAGCCTCAGCTTTTGTTTGCAAGCTCCTCTCTGCCCATACTAAGGTTTGCACAATGACCACGGTTGTTCTGCCTCACAGGAAAGTGCACCCAGAACGTGAGCTGGAATCGTAAAGATGCAAGGAATGGGAACGGAAGGATTCAGCTTGGATCACAGATCTTGCTCAGACTGTAACTCTCCTATGGCCTCTAGGAGCATGAAAAACAATGTGGATTTCACAGCATCAGTCACTCCTACGTGAGGCAGATCAAGAGCACCCTGGCCCCCAAGTGCAGACACGGGCAGAGCAGCTGCTCGCTGAGGCTGGAGGTGCCAACGCACACATTAGGCCTCACTACAGCAAAGAGCAGCAGAAGGCAGAGACGACACGCACTTCATCACCGTGTTTTAACATTGCATCATGCATAACAGGTGATTAGAATTAAATATACTTACTATTACCAAAATTACTTCCAGAGCCCACAAAGTCAACCTGAAAGCAAGAGGCAGAAAATGTAGGGGTATAACAAAGTTCATTTCAAAACTTCATACTATATTTAATTATGGATTAAAGAGCAGGGAAGGCTTTACAACAAGACAACTGTTTAAGACTTTCAGCAGTTCAAACAACAATTGCTTCAGTATTTACTACAGTAGCTAACCACCACATTACGCTTCAGCTCAGCTGACGTACTTCATAATATTTGAGTTTAGCTTTCAGAGCTTCGATAGTCCTTAGGCTTTCTTCCTGTTGTTTTTCCTTGGTAGTTAGCATTTTCTTCAACTCATCTTTCTGAAAGAGAGCAGAAGTGTCAATAGGCAAAGCCACAAGAGCCAAATTTCTTAAAAATAAGAAAATAAATTTAGACTGACTCAATCAAATGTCAATACTCAACCACTAGTTTCTCGATTCTAAAATTCTTCTACAGGAATGAAGTCATGGCAATATGCATTAACAGCATTTGCATTTATTAGCTTTGCATTATTAGAAGTCACTACTTAAGAGACACTCCTATATGCATCATTGTTTGCAGTAACAAATGCTGTACAACTGTATAACCCAAATATGTACCACTATGCAGTCCAGTGAACATTTATGGATAACTTTTCTCCATAATTCTAATACTGTAACTTAAGCACAAGAACCCTATTCCCTATTTTATAGTTTCACAGCTTTATTACTCTTAAAGGTGTATATCCTACCTCATTTTCAAGATCATCTGCAAACATTTGCTCCTGCAAAAATAAAAAAAATCCCCCCCGCCCCAAAATCATTTTTCAATAGTGTTTGAGGGGCTTATATATAGTTCATTAAGTGATGAGCCTAGCCCAGCTTACAATGCAACCTGCTCCCAATACACTTTTCCCCTTCCATTTACCATCTAACATTTGGAAAGGAAAAAGAAAGAAAGAAAAGTTAAAGATGTTCAATATAACAATGTTTTCCGAAACATATATTAAGAAATGGGAACATGTTTTAATTATTTTTTAATTATCTTTCACTGAAGAAGATAGAAACTTGCTGATTTTGGAAAATGAATGTTAAGGGGTTTGGTTGTTTGTTTTAAAGGCACTGCTCAAAAGTCTGATGACCTTCTAGGACGAAGCTTATGTGAAGACATACTGGTCTTCTTTCTGTGCTCCACTTAGGAAGTTTCACTTTTTTAAACAGTGCATCCTGCAGAAATGAAGAGCAGGAGAAAGGGAACCGCCAGGAAACAAAACAAAAAATCCTGTTTTGCTTTTCTCCCAAATTGGCCATCTGGCCATTCCAAGTACTCCAAATACAGAGAACGTGTCAGCAGAGTTTCAAATTAGGGTGACAGATTCTGTACTGAAAATGTCTTTTTTTTTCTCCTGTCAGCTGAAGAGTTTTTTTATATATTTCTACTGATAGTAATAGCTAGAAAAACAAAATGAGCATCGTATGTGCTGACATACAACACCTACACTTAACTGCAGATTAAGTTTGCTTTCTGAAATTATATATATACACACCCCAAAATATATCATGATTATGTTAACAAGTATAGCCATAAAAGCCAGTACCCAAATTTATGAGGATGAACAGAAGAAGTTGTGACCAGTCTCACCACATTTTAAGTATCAGTACAAGACCAAACATTACCTTCCTTCACAGAGAAGACAGTGACAGTGAAACACAATAGTGAAAATTTATGAGAACACAAGAAAGAGGACAAAATAAAACAACAACTCTGCCTAGGAGCTTTCCTGTCTACTGTCTGTGTCAGATGGTTATCACGGGTCCCAAGTCAGCTTATTGCAATATAGTTTTACCTCATTCAGCTGCAGCTGGAGCCCATTGATTCTGTCCAACAGCATCCTTTGCTCCTCTTGCACTTCTCTCATTCGATCTTTCAAGTCCTGATTTTCTAATTCCAGTTCCTAGAAGAAAAAACATACATAAGAAAAGCTAAAGAATCTGAAGCAACAATTTCAACGGTCATTAAAAGATACCAAACCTCAATTAACATGTACCATAATCATTCTGTAGCCATACTTAAGGTCCATTTCCTTTTGACTATTTACAAGTTCAAGTTTCTTCAAGCTTTTCATCTCTAGGAAGCTCATTCGTGGTAAGTGTACAGAGGTTTAAAAATGTCATTTTACTCTGCTTTCATCCTAAGCATGTGAAAACAACTGATGTTAAAACAGTGTCTGGAATCCAATCACTACACTCAGGTGTAATGAGAAAATGCCTCCTCACCAGCATGAAATGCAACAACCTTTCAATGCACTAACTGTTCCAACAGACACAGGGATCACCATAGTAACACATACAGGCACAAACAGCTCTTTGTGCCTTCAGTCAGCACAGCACTTACACCTAGACAATAAAGCCTGTTTAAGTTTTGCCAGATTAAATCCCTTCCTTAACTGCGATAAATTCTTTAGCTCAAACCAGAGAAGTTGCATTCAGAGATCTTTATCCTTTTACTGAAAGATATTGCAAAACAATATTCTCAATTTCTCAGTGGCTTGTTTCCTATAATTTAAAAAGTTATCTACCTTTCCATAAGCTGCAGGGACATGGTAACTAGATGAGATAATAACAGTTAACATAATTATAATGAAAAACAGTTATAGTAAGACACTCAAAGACACATGAGCAACGGTCTCAAAAGAATGTTAAAAGTCTTCCAGTTTGGGGATCTTATAATTTCTCCCTGCAGGACCAGGGGCTGAGGTGCATCACATGTGAACATCGTGAACGTATGTGACAAAAGGTTAAAAGGGGAACGTGTGTGAACAACAAGGGGTTAAAAGGGAACAGCTAAAGCATCCAGAAACCTGCAGCTACTTATTACACACACGAACAGGTTTTCTCTCCCCGCCTAGAAAGTTCTACACTTTCTTTGAAACTACTGTATTGCATACTCAAGCAATTAATTTTAATTAAACCACAATATATATGACCTTTCTAATTGGAATTTCTAATGGTTACAAGCACATCTTTTCTTTCATGCCTGGTTCATTATGCACATAGGAAAACACAAGTCACGGAAACCCTCTGCGTTACCTGAGCGTTGTGCTCCTTGCGATACACCTGGGCATTCGCCTCCTCCTGCGTGGGCAGCCGATTCCATTTCTGAGACATGCGAGTAACCTGTTATTGACACATTATCATATTAATGTACCTGTCTGCGGCACTCTCCTTGCTGCAGGCAGCGGGACAGTGCAAATCTGGTTTCAGCTTCCACGGGGACAACACTGCTGAACATTGGCATTTTGCTCAGCCTGTTTCTCCTCAGGAGGTAGCTCTATCTCCCAGGCTCACCCAGGGGTAACCGGCCAAATCTCCCATACGCACCAAGTGTTTCCAAACAGATGCACACGGAAGCACCTCATCAGGGGGGGGAACTCTCCCAGCTACACACGAGGTTGGAACTCGGTCTCCCCAAGCGGGCTGAGCACACTTGGGTCACACCTCCCAATTCAGCAGTTTTATTTCAATATATAGCTATGGAAACCAGCCACTATTTATGATCCAGAACTGCATAACATTTTGTTTGATGTGCAGTATAAACACGTAGCATAAACCAAAGTAACAGGCCTGCTGGGCCTTTATTATTTACAGGCTATTTACTTCACAGCAGTGAAGAAAAACTGCAGTAAATTTACACCATAACTCCCAAGATCTTTTCTTGTGTGACACATACTGAACACCCCAATTAAAACAGGCTTAGCAAGCGTTGCTGGGATAGCCAAGACTGCACAGTTTCACTCCAGGCAGTAAGGACATGCAAAAGCAGCTCCTCATTCAGCAACAGCTCTGGCAGGGGAGGATTTACTGAACATAAACCCTGGCTCCAAGGCCCCTGTTCATTGGGGGAACATGGAGAAGGAAGGAAGAAATAATGATGCAGCAGAGTGAAGTTCATTAGTGCCACACACACCCCCTTGTCCCTTCCAAGGAAGGTCAGGTTAGACACATACAGCAGAGAAAAGCCTCACCTTTTGTTCAGGTTGCCCTTTCTTTGTGATATCCCTTGCTGAGAAAGAAATGACAAAAATTGAGAACTTGGTGTATTTCATTCAGCTTCCTGCAATGCACACGCAGCTATTTTACTTAAGTTTTTATCTTGAGAGGATATTTGAAGAAAGAGATTGCTGATTTGATTAACTGAAAAACAACATTTACAAGTCCAAGGTAAAACTCCCATGATTAACAGTGCAGAAAGATCAATAATATCCTGTGCCTAATGACATCACAGAGCGTATCAGCTTTAAAAGCTTGATTAAGGAAAAAGAAAACACACACTTTCCTCTCAGATAGGCAGCTTTTTGTTCAAAAAATTACAGCAGCCCTGCAAAGGGCAGGTTTCTGAACATCTAACCATGAGAAGATGCACAACTCAAGAGAAAAAAATAAGAGCAAGCAGTTACAGTAGTGTTCTTCATACCTTTGCTGGAATCCTCAACGGCAGCTTTTATTAAAGCCAAAATGTCAATATTGTCACCAATTCTGGCATAGTAAGCACAGTCATGACCAAGGCCATCAGCCAAACTAACATCCGCACCATTTTTGAGCAAAACTTCTACTGCATCCTTGCAGCCATATTCACAGCCTAACATTAAGGCGGTCCTGGGAATGGGGAAGAAAGATGCATTCAGAGATGGAACAACCAGTCGCAGGGTAATCCTTCAACACGCCTCATGTCTAATCACAGACTTCAGCCAAAGGTCTTTCCTCCATCAAGAGAGGAAAGCAAGTTTTAATTCAGCTTTAAATATTTTTATAAAAAGAACCAAATTAGAAACCCACTCATAGTATTGCTTTCTTGCAGCGAGGATGAATCTCTTGCTTTTGAGAGAGCCACCCTGTATTTTGAGCACACGCGTGATTTTGGGTCACTATTTAAATAGGAACGACAAAGCCAAGATGAAAGGTAGGTCAGCCGGTTTGAGCAGGTGTTTGGAAGCCCTGGCAATCCCTTCCGAAGGAGCAGTGCCAGGCTCAGCAAACGCCAGCAAGCAGCAGGCACCCTGGCCATGGGCCACGTGCACGCTGGTGCAGTCATCCTCCGAGATAACCGGGAAAGGAAAGGGCTGCACACAGACCCGCATGGACAGGTAAGGGGTTGGAACGCTCTGCAATGTCCCCTTGGGAGCCCAGGGCACTGCTGCAGAGTGCCACTCCTGGAACCAGGAGGCACAAAACGGACCATAGCAAAGGCTGCAGGAAGGAGAGATGAGCCTTTAGCACAAGCAGCTTCTGTTTCTCTGCAGCCAGCAACACACAGTACTTTCACACAAGCCAACACATATTTTAGATGCAAGCACAAGCAATTAAGAGGCCACATTTATTTGCATTATTAAATTGGCACGTTGCTTCTGGATTCAGTCACAGTTCAGGAGTCTTTTCAGATGAGTTTTAACTTATTGCCAACCGAGGAGAGCCCCTGCTTGGGCTGCTGGCCGTACCTGTTCTGTTTGTCCCTGGCGTTAACCTCTGCCCCTCTGTCTATGAGGAGCTGACAGATCGTAGGACGACACATCTGAGTGGCCAGCACTAACGGTGTCCTCCCATCCTGAAGGCAAAAAATGGGGAAATAAATGAGGAAAGGGGGAGAAGGGAGAGAAAGCACAGGAACTCTAGCTGGATTCAAGAGAGATCTCTTAATGGAGAGATTTAAGTGGGAACTTACCCCATCTTTTGCATTCACAGAGGCCCCGTGGTCACACAGGAGCTGTATGCTGGAGGCACAGTCTGACATAGCTTTCAAGAGAAGGAAAGAGCAAGTTGCACTGCTGAACGGAGCCTTCGTGAGGCCCCACACGCTCTGCAGTACATTTATTCCACAAGGACACACGAAAGTAAAACAAAGCACGACAAGGCTGCGCGACTCTCCAAAGCACATTGAATAAACCACACACCTCGCACCCTGCCCGGGACGCGGAGACGGGGCAACGAGGCAGATTTTATTCCACATAGATTATATTCCACGGTCCCTGGAAAAGCAAGGCCTTTACCTGCATCGTGGAGAGCCGTTCTTCCTTGAAGATCCACATTTTCAGTTGGACAATTGTACTATTAAAATAAACAGTTCACCTTCAGTGAGGATTGAAATAGCATTTGTAAAACATGAAATCACTTGGGGTTTTACTTAAAGTCATTTAATAGGAAAGATGATGTGTTTTTATAGTTCTCAAGCATATCTACATACATGGAGAGGACGAGGGGTTCATGGGTACATGCATTCTAGTACTTCAAACGAACTAATCAGAAAAGTTGTAAATTAAGACTGTGGAAAAGTCTGCAATCACTCACAATTCCTGCTAAAATTCCAAGTGTTTGTGCACAACAGATAAAGAGATGTTTATTTTCTTGATTTTAGCACTTTCAGCCACAATTTACTTTGACTCATTTAAAAAAAAAGAACATGTAATACTTCAACATTAAATATATATATTTAAGAGCTCCTTCTTCCTTTGAGAGTAAAGGGTGCTGAGTTACATTCATCAGTACCTGCAGTAGCTTCTGCAAACATAAAGCATGTCCATATTTTGCAGCTAGGTGCAACGCATTTCGACCTATAAGGAGAAGAGCAGCAGATTCAGGATCTATTTTGTATGCGCATTTGAAAAAACATACACAAATTCAACATGTCCACGTAGACTTTTTCAAAAAATTACTAATCATGTAACATTGATTTATAAGAAGTAAATTTATCCTTCCCTGAAGACTTTCTAAGGGTTTTTCATGTGAACCCAAACTGCTTCCTCCACAGTTCCATCCACCACATCAGTGGTTACGTGCAGGACACAGGGACACCCCAAGTCACGTAATTGCCTTTTGAGTGCTAGACTGATTGCAGGACAAGAGGCAGTTTAGGTCAACAGCTTCATAGCTTTAAATACTCTACACAAGGGAAAGATCTCTGTCCTACACCTTGGCTTAATGCTAATGCAAATAAAAAGGAAGCTGAGAACTTTGCCCATTCCCCAGAACTCGAGGGCCGCCTACCTGCAGCATCGGTGGCCGTGATATCCGCGCCGTGAACGAGAATCGTATTCAGGCAATCCAGATTTCCCTTTGATGCTACAACATGGAATCTAGAAATAGAAAATACCTTAAGCATAGCTGTTCCATGCACAAAAGGCAATATTATTAAGTAGAAAAGCCAAAGCTAAGTACAGGATACTGAAGCATTATTCAAATTTAGTTTAGCAGTGTCCAAACCCAGCTGAGAGTTCTGCAGATTTTACTGCACAGGAGCAAGAGCAATTTCCCAGGTAGTCATCATTTAGCTTGAGTCAACGAATCAAGCAGAATCCCAGCACACTTTCCGTTTTTCCTTTCGCATCAAATTTAGGAAGAGTAAGTATTTAAACACTAAAGGTTTGCTTGCTTGCTTTTAACAACAGTCTGACATGCTGGCTATCTGGAATTCTGACCATCTGTTTTGCAAGCATACCTTTCAGAAACTGGATGAGGAAGAAGGGACAATATGAATATTTTCAGAGTCTCTCTAATACACACAACTACCTAGCTCCTAGATTAAGAAAGGAAAGAGAGAAGTTCCTCCTTTGTGCCCCTTTCATGAAGCCTGCTAATTCCACCTTTATTTTCTGCTCCAGCCATCCTAAGGTTACCAGCAGACACCAACATATTTAACTAGCAAGTTGTCCCAGGACTAGCTGCAGCCAGAGGTGGATGTTAACACAAGCCTGATGAAGATGCTCCCTGCAATGTAAAGCCCCCATGCTGGGTGTTTCCCAGCAGCATCTGTCAGTATCCAGGGTCAGGATGCGTTAGGGAATCACTGAGAACCAGTCAAAAAGCAGGAGAGCAACAAGGCACCAAGCCTTAAAGCATCTGCCTCTCCTGCCAAACTGGCTCTGCATTTACAAGAGTAGGTCCTCAATGCTAAAAATGAAAAAAAAATAAAATAAATTAAATAAATAAGCTAGGAAATCAGCAGTATGCAAGATGCACGCACCATCCTGTATCATCAGTTCAAAACACCTCTCAGCATACAGGTGCACTGGGGAGATTAAAAGGCAGCATGCAAACCAAGGGCTCAGGTCCATTTCCCTAATGACTACATGGAATCTCTAATGCAATATAGTCTCAGAAACCAAAAGTTTAGGAAGTTAAAAATTAGCTTTCTTCATAAGTCACATTGCACCTGACAATCCAGTTACTTGTGTGTTCAGAGAGGTTTTCTCCCTTCTCTGGTTCTTCCACTACGCTCTACAAGCAACGTGTTTTCCCATGTGCAATTGCAGATTAAAAGCTTGCATTAATTGGTTCAGATGAGGCTACAGTCCACCACAGTATTACACAGATTTTATTTTTTTTAAAAAGTGTATATATATGTTTTTCAAGCAGCAGCGCCGAGCCCGGCTCGCGGGGCGGTACTCACGCAGAGCGCCCTTCCACGTCCAGCTTGGTGGCACTGACCCCTTTCTTCGCAAGGATGGATGAAACCTTTTCCATGTCGCCCCTTTCGGCTGCTTTCATTAGCCTGTCATCATACTTGTTCCAGTCTGCATTCTGCTGTACGAGACATAAATAGAAAGTTTAGTGAGCTTACGGTGCAGTATTAACCTACTAAGGTACCTCCAATAAAAGGCCAAATGTTATGTTTTTTCCAGGGAGAAAAAAAGAAGTCTTGGTTTACAAATTAGGTTGTAGCGTTTAAGACACGTATTTATGTACGTCACCATGGGATTTCAACCATGCTCTTGGCTCTGTACGTACCCTGCTCCCCAGGGTCTGCCTCAGCCGCTCTGTCCCTAACACAGACCGTTTGGGTCTCCGTTTTTCTTATTCTGGCCATAACTAAAGTCAGCCTAACACTGCACACAAGGGAGGCCTTCCTCGTGCTCCCCAGGGTCTGCCTCAGCCGCTCGGTCCCTAACACAGACCATTTGGGTCTCTGTTTTTCTTATAACTAAACTAAACTAAACTGGCCATAACTAAAGCCAGCCTAAAGCTGCACACAAGGGAGGCCTTCCTCATGGCTTTGAAGCACTCACGTGAAGCTTTCAGACACGTTCGCTTATTAAGTGGCCTTTAGGCATCCCCCTCTGACCCGTAATGCAACCAGCAGCTCTTCATTTGCCAGGCCCCAGAAGAGCTCCCTTATCCCTGAGAAATCCAGAGAGATTGCTCCTCTTGCAGGCTTTGGATCACGATAGCCCAAAGGAAGTCATATCCAAGCATGTCACGTCTGTGCATTAAGTATTTGCACCCATCCCAAGCCCTACAGATTGCAAGCAAGACCCAACAGGCAAGGAAGTGGAAGCAGGAGCCAAAAGTAGCACTGCAAGTGCCAACAGCTTGGTGAGAGCCAAAACCTGCGCTGCAGTTTCCAGTCTGAATCATCTCCACAGGAGGTTTGTCAGCATTTTCAGCATTCATTTCCTTTCTTTCCACCGCAAGTGAGCAGAGAAAACAAAGCTAATAGAATTTCTCCATCTGCACACACCTACATATAGGGGTGTGTGTGTATATAATAAAGGTGGCATAGGAGAACTCAATGGACAGGAGTGAGCTTTAAGGGCCATCTGATGACAACAGTCACGAGCTGCAGGTAACCAGCTGCACTTTCCTCTGATAGACTTCAGTTTTCCTGAGTGTGAAAGTTTCAGCTGGTCGAGGGTGACATCCTGGAGGTAAGAATCCATTGAGCTGCATAAGAAGAAAAGCTGAGAGCTGCAAATGGCCAGCGACTCCCAAAGCTATGCAGACTTGCAAAGAAAGCAGGAGGCGGGTATAAATAGACCGCCACACACGCACCCAAGCGCAGACGTTAGTCACCCCTCGCCTTTTCCTTCTCAGTGCAAATATGTTATTTAAAGCCACACGCCAAGCACTCTACCCCAAAACTAAGGCTGCCCCTTATATGGCCAAACCGAGCCCTTCCAAAAGCTGTTGCTTTTCAGCGAGTTCATCTTCATGGTGAAGATGAGGACACCGATGACTCACTGTCATTGTCAGACGTTTCTGACAAGAGCAAAATGCTTCTGAAAGAGCGTTAGACTCTGGTTTAACTGGACACACCGGGGCTGCTCGGAGTCCCTGCAAGCGATTTACAGCTGCACTAAGTTACTCATCGCTACAGCCTGGGAGAGCCTGGCCTTGCTAAATAAAGAACATTGGAATTAGTAAACAGAGTAATTTCCAAAATACATCGGCCAACAAGTAATCAAAAAATATTTTGGTTTAAGTGGGAAAGCAGCCTATTGATGCAATAGTTTATTTTTGCTTTATCATAATATCATCTTTCCCCACTTTAGAGTGCCAAGGCCATGATAGGAAAGTTTTAATAAAACTTTCCAAGAAACCACGAGCAGCAATAGCAGACAAATATATATAATTATGTCCAGTCATCATGTGAGAAATCTGGGTTATATTATTTCACGACAAACCAGACTGAGTTTAGTTCTTAATATAATGAGGTCTGGAGAATCCGCAGGGGAGAGCTCCCTCTCTAGGTAGTTCCTAAATACTTGCTAAAAGGGGCTCAAAGCAACAAAAACAGCGAGTTTGGATTTTGTCGGCAGCGCTGAGTG
>NW_010577056.1:263996-289076 GCF_000705375.1 Tinamus guttatus | reverse complement strand
GGGGGCGCCGCCGAGGCAGGAGGGGGGGCGGGTCAAAGGGCGGGGGCGCCCGTCTCCATGGCAACAGCCGTCTCCATGGCAACACCTCCCCGTGCTGAATTCCAGCCCGGGGTTTTGGGTTTAAACCCTGCAAATCTCGCCCATTGCGGCCGGGCTGGAATTATCCGGTCCTCACAACGCTCCCGCTTTAACCTCGGCGCAGTGATATTAGCGAAAATCCACGGCCTTTTCACTGCTTTGAGCAAAGCGTGAGGCTGGACGCTCGCCTTGTTCAGAGCGAAATAGCCCCAAAATCTGTACACGAGTGTCGAGGTAATGCAAATGTGTTCAAAGCTGTTCGCCCTAGAACTGCTCATTAAGCCTTTATTTCCCAAACTTTCAGTTCTACAAAGTAATGAGTTATTAACAGACTTTCTGGAGCAAACCAACGGAGCAATAGCTCTCTGCTCCTTCCACCAGCTTTATGTCGTTTAAAGAAATCTCCTTCTCGCTCGCTGTAGCACTTAAACACTTAATCCCTTCCACCATTTTGGTTTGAGATGCTGGGAAGAGCAGCTCCAAGAGCCTACCCATCCCACAGCAATTCCCTGTTCCCAGATCATCACACTCGCACGCGGGTGTTGAAGGGCATCCAGGCTGTAACGCTGTGCGAGGGAGCCCGGCTCATGGAGCTGTCCCCAGCATGGCCGAGCCCTTCCCGTGCCTACGAGACATGGATCCGAGCGGGGCCCTCTGCACAGAAATCCACGGTCCGGCCTTCCCTCTCGGGCCGGAGCTCCCCCCGGATTGCAGGGCACATCCACCACACTTTCTTCCCTCAAAACTATTCAATTCCAAGCTTCCTGGCATGTAGATCCCAACACGTCCTCAATCCTCCCCATGGCCCATCTGCCCGTTCGCTGGACATTCCCTCGCCCGTTCCACGGCACGTCCTCGGCATCGCTCTGCCGCCGGCTCTTGGCTTCCCCTGCCTCGTTTTGCACGTTCCTGGCCAGGCCGTATCCCGGCACGTTTGTCCATGTGGGAAATTCCAGCCGATCTTCCTCGGGTTACACTCGCTAGGGCACAAGCAGTTGAGCACGACCTGGGGGTGGTTCGATAACTCAAACTACCTCAGTTTCTGCTCAAACCTTTCATTCTTACGACAATCTTTGCTTATTCCAGCACAACAAAGGCTGTATTTATTCCCGCGGTGCTTGTGTGCTAAGTACGGAGTTAATGGGACACGGAATTGGCTGCCCTGTCCCCTAACAGGCCCGAGATCTAATTAATCTCTGGCAAGTTCATCTGAAATAGAAGCAGCGTTGGCTTGTGCAGCAGCCGAGACACCCTGCTAGGAGCCAAGCTGTGCAGGGCGATACGAGGAAGAAACAGCTTCTCCCTTACTGGTTTTTTGCAGAGTTACGTGCCAAGGTTTGAGGTTTCTGCTCTATTAGAGCAATGTTTATGCAACTCCCTCCGCCCTCATTCAGCATTTACGGAGAAATATTTGAATCCAGGAGGCACAGACTCGCCCAGGGCTGAGTGATACCGACTCTGTGATCGGGAGGGAGAACCCGGCTGCAGTTTTCCCCATGGATGGTGATTCCTTGTGTCCCAGCTACACTGGTGACATCCTTGCCTGCAGCCACACGCAGAGGCTGGTCGGGCAGCAGCCTCCAGACAGGGGCTGCAACATTTCTCTGCAAAAAGATAACATTTCTCTGCAAAAAGAGTCTTCAAAAGGTTTTTTTTTTTTCCTTTGGTTCATGAATTCTATATAAGATGGAAAACCAGAGCAGTTCCAATGTGCCACACTTTTTTACAAGCACTTACCTTACCCATCAATGCACTGAAATGACACAAGAATCAAATCCCAGCAGGACGGAGAGGGAACCACCTCCCTGGCTATTTGGGTCACTTCCTGCATTGCTTTCTGCCTTCATCATCTGTATAAGTTAACCTCCCGGCCTGGCACACCATGCGAGGAGGAGGAGGATGTGATTTTATCTCCTTGCTCGAAGCCAGAAGAGCCGCGGATCCTTCCCGGCCCTGAGCCCTGGCTGCCCTGGCACCTCTTGCTGCCCACGCTGGCAGCCAGGCCTTGGAGAGCACAAGCTCTTATCTCCCCCCATTCCGCTGCGCGTTCCAAGGAAAAGGGGATAAGGGAGGAAACATGTTTAGACGGAGCCGTCTGCGCCGCCGGTGCTGCAGGCCGCGCTCCCGAGCCAGCCTGGCGCGACGCTGCGATTTGGGGAGAAACGAGGCACGTGGCGGCCGCTCGGAGCCAGCGTGCTGCAAACCGGGCTGCAATCACGGATCCCTTGTGCCCGCTGCGGAGCAGCGCCCGGCGGCCACGGGAGACCTGGAGCACGGGGCATGGATGTGACACAGGGCATGGAGCGGGGTGGGATGTGACATGGGGCATGGAGCAGGGCTGGGATGTGAGAAAATCCCCCATATTCTAAATAGAAGCTCGAACCTGGGAGCACGAGACCCGGCATCAGGGAGGAGTCCCTGCTGCTCAGCCACCCTAAGCCGAGCCCTTTCTCCACGGTGTTTAGCATTCCCGATAGTGGAATTTGGGCTGCAGCTAATGCCGATTAACGGTGCCGCGTTGGTTCCTTCACATAATCCTTTTCCAGCCGCGCGGGGACGAGGCTCTTGCCCTCTCCCCTTCCCAAGCCACCGGCAGTGAAAAGCTGCTCCGTTTAACCGGTCCTGCCGCGGATCAGCTCCGGAGCACGGGAATGGGCTCCTTTCCCTGCAGCCTTTGCCAGGATACCCAGGCTTCCCTCGCAGGCTGATCCAGGGCCGGGAGGCAGCGGGATGTGGGATCCCGGCGCTCCCGGGGCACTGGCAGCCGCCAGCCCAGAAATACTGCAGCTAATTCTGCACCCGCGCGTTGCTCCCCATGAGGAATGCGGGGCAGCTCCTGCTCCCTAAAATTAGAGCAGGCTGCAGACGTATCGGTAACGTTAAAAGGGGAAAGGCGCCGGTGGCCGCGATGTCATCCCAGCGCTCCGGCCCCTTCCCGCTCCGGGCGGCAGGACGAGACCGGCCGCGGCTCCAGGGCAGCCGTCGCACCCGCCGCCAAGGCCCCGTCCCAGCCCCCGGATCCGCCCGCGCTCCGTGTCCGCTGCTCCCGGGATCTGCCCAGGATGGAGGAGCTGGGACATGGAACGACACCCATCTGCAACGCGACATTTGGGAGCTGGACATTCCTCCGCTGGACGCGGATCTCCCGGGAAGGAGAAGGTCCCTGCACAGAGCAGGGAGAAGGGGAAGCCGGAGCGGCGCAGGCCGAGGTGCTGCCCGCGGTGACGGGCTGTGCAGGAGCATCACCCTGTCGAGCGGCGCAGGCCGAGGTGCGGCCGCGGTGACAGCTGTGTCGGGCCAGGTCACAGAACCTGGACCCGAAACGGCCGGAGGGAGAACAGGCTGCTCCCAGCCGCTCCCAGGCAACAATTGCTCAGCATAATGAACCAAGCAGCAGCAGGAGGCTCCCGTGCTAATTACCCCCCATAGGAAGAGGCTCCCTTGCTAATTACAACCACCCTAGGGGAGACCTCGTTACCTGCCGGGTCCACCCAAAGGTCCAGCCGCCTCCGTCGGGGCTGGGGCTGCCTCGTTCCTCCGGGCCGTGAGGGAGACGCAGCAGCTTCGGGGCAGGCGGTGGCGGAATCGAGATGTGGGGCCTGGCAGCAGCCGTGGGGACAAGTGACAGCAGAGGGGGAAGCTCCCTTTGATTCCCGGGATCGTGGCCTTGTGTCAGCCAAAACACACAAGTTCTGGCAAGAAGAGGGTCCAGGGCCCTGCAACAGGCCCAGGGCAGGAGGCAGAGCCCAAAGGGAAAGCATGGAACATGGGAACAGAACAACCTCTGCCCCTCCGAGCCATGGCAGAAAAGTGGCTGCAAAAGCAGGGGTAAACGGGGAGAAAAGGGACAGTTAGGGCAGCTCCAGCACTGACTCCAGAACAGGGCATGCGTTTTCCCATCAAGAGCCCGAGGCACGAACACAGCACTCGGGTTGTAGCCTCTAGACTCCCCTCAGTTACAGCCCCACATTCCTGTGGAGAGCAGGGGCTCTGGGCAGCCCAGGGAGCTGCGGTGTCTGCACTCACCAGCGCTGCAGGTGGAAGGAGCCGGTTCAGCCCCTGGAATCGGGTATGGGGGTCCCAACACAGGGCCCTACCCAACGGGAGGGCAGCAGCTCCCGGCAGCGCTGCGGAACGCCGGGCACAGGGCAACGCGCTCCCATCCTGCGGGAGAGGACAGCGATACCAACACAGAGCACCGCAACCACAGGCGAAATTAAAAAAGTTTATTTGAAGATCTGAAAAATAACTGTGAAACATTTCCAGGACACTAAGGTGTGGTAATGGATTTTCTTATTGTTAGAATGTAAAAAAACTCACAGTCCTTCAACTACCTAAATAAAAACATACATTTAATTTTTAATTGACCAAACATTTTACTTCCAGCACCAAGAAAGCGAATGGGTTTGAAAGTCAGACTAATGACTAGTGTCAACACCAGGTGGCCACAAGCCCCATGGTTTAACCAAGCAATCAAGCACTTCAGGTCAGCAAGCCGTAACATCAGACCAGACCCGTGAGTGCTGGAGAGTTCAGACAATGAAACAGCAAAACTGCATTTTTTTCTACATTCCATTGAGGCAAAAAAACAGTAGCAAGCGAGAAACACTGAAGACTCCCCCGGGCTCCAAGCTTCCCTTTCGGAGCAAGCAAGTCTCCAGACCTTAGAGCTGCCAGTTCCATTTCAACACACACAACTTTATTCACTTTATGTTTACACAGTTTGTGCAATAGCGACATGTGCAATAGGAGGATGAGGAGCAGGACGCGGGAGGGGACAGGTTTATTCCAAGGACTCACGGAGCAGCTGCTGGGAAGCCCCCGTGTTACACGGCTTTGCGGTGGTACTCGGGAGGCGCCACCTCGTAGTCGCTGGCGCTGAACAGAGCTGAGGAATTCTTTGCTAAATACCTACGGGAGAGACGTTAATGAAGATTAGCACTCGCTCTTGCCAAGTCTGTTGTTTAACATGCCATGACTGATTTGGCATGTAATTACCAAGATCATAAACCGGCATTTGTGGAGGACAAGTCTAACACGTTTTAGAAAGCGGCCTGCCCAAAGCAGTTCAAGAGCTGCCAGCTCGTCCCAAGGTGGATTCCAAACACTTCTGTCAAGCAAAGCTGGCTCCAAGGAGCACGGGGAGGTCAGCGGGGGAAGCAGCCTCCCCTTCCCCAGCTGCCACACCAGGACCCATCCGCTGCTGACACTGCTCACGGGGCAGGGGACGCGGGACAGCGCGGGGCTCCCTCCAGCACGGGGGAGCGTTGGGGGCTGAACGAACCGAACCGGGAGCCGAGCACCACGGGCTGCTCCTGCTGCTGCAGGGACTCGTGTCCTACCGTGTTCCTGCCCTCCTGCTGACAGCCCTTCAGCACCTGCCTCTGCACTTCGGGGGTGGCCAGAGCCCTGTGTTAGCTCGAGAGCCTCCGGGATTATTCCCAAACAGCTTGGCCCTGGAAATCAGGCTTATCCGTTCCCAACCTTCCCGAGTTAGCTGGGGGTTCTCCTTGATCTCCAATAGCTGATCCAGTCACACAGCAGAAAGATTCCATGTGTACGCTCCCACCAACGCACACTGGACCCCAAAGCAGGACGCCCATCTCCTCCGGGGCCGCAGGGCACCGGGAGGCTCCCAGGCCCTGCTCTGGGCACACACCTGGCCTAGGCAGCTTGATATGAGAATCCTAAATTACTATCTGGTATGAAAACCTCATCCAAAACCTGCAACAGGAGCATCTACAGCAAAACAGCAGCACGGCGCAGAGAACCAAAGCTACCAGCGAGTCTGCTCCAGCAGTGACTGCAGGATGCTTTAATAACTCTTAAAGAGTTAATTATTTAGCAAGTGTTGTGTTATAACCTGTTGTCAGGTTTTTAATAACCGCTACCAGCGAGCGCTTCCACATCTCCTTTGGAAGGAGCAGGTGTTGCCAGACGGGCACGTGTGTTCACAGGCCTATTGGGGTGTGTGGAAACCGGATAACCCTGGAGCACCGGAGCAAGGCTGGAACAGCCTCCCCTGGAGAGGGAGCAGGCTGCAGTGCAGCCCCAGCACAGGAAACAGCCCCTTGAGGAGCACTACTCACTTGAGGAAGTCGTGCAGGTAGTTGAGGAGCAGGGCCAGGCTCTTCTCGTCCAGCGGCGTGTAGGCCAGCATGGCTCCGATGCGCACTGCAGGGCGAGCGGCAGCGGCTGCAGCGGGACGGCCGGGCAGGGAGCGCGGCCAGCCCGGCCTCGCGCCGCGGCGGGCGCGACGCCAGCGCGGGGACACCAACATGCAACCAGTTAAACGGGGAAGGTGGATTTTTTTTTTTTTTTCCTCCCCCCTCAGATTTCTGCAGTTCAGACATCCTGAGATGATACAGGGAAAGCAGCACTTCAGTATCATCAACTGCTGCCCCTCAGTTCATAGATACACTCACCAAACAGCCTCAGTAGATGCGGGGCACCATAAACTTGAGACATTGGAGCATCTGGGTGGTCTGCCAGGATTTCAGCGTACTGGGGCCTCTCGAATTTGTAGAGCAGCTGAGTGCCCAGCATTACATTGAAGTATTCCTTGATTCCAGCCACGACTTCATTGACAGCATACTCCCTGGGAAACACAAACGCTTCAGCCTTCTTCTAACGATGGGGCAGACAAGATTAGAGCTTGGTTTTCAGTCTCTCCAAATCATAAAGCTCTCAGGACTTTGGAAATAAAGTTCTTAGGAGGCCTTAAGACATACAGCTGTAGGGAATGCAGGGAGGATGCACGTCAAGACCTCCCTTCAAAATGAGCAGCTCAACTCAGCGGGAACTTCCACGAAGCAAAAGCTCCTTGGCTGTACTCCTTTCGCTTAAAGAAATTAGCCCAACTCCGACAGCAGTCTATCCAAAACAGCAGCAAATAAGTACTGGCAAGGAAACCAGCACTGTTTTCACCAGAGTTGATCCCAACACCAGTTAGTGTAGTATTTCTTTATGCAATCAGACTGATCCTCTGCTTAATGGGAAGAGGGAGCTTCCAGGTGTTTTGGAAAATTGACCCTTTTAACTGGCTGAATTCCAGCTGCCGCAGGGCTCCAGCTCCACATCTCACTGAGCACAACTGGAACGTTTCACTTATGGGAGCGTTGTGTTCCTTGTCAGGGCTTGGCCCCGGGATAACGGCAAATGGGAATCCTGGAAGCTCCCACCTCCCAACAGGCCCCTTGTCTTCCTCCTGCGCCAGGTCCAGCCGCCTGGTCCCGCTCCTGCCGCACTGCCCAGTGCCACCCGCAGGGTCCCCAACACGGGGCCACCGGCCAGGCTGTCCCAGGACACTTTGCTCCGCGCGTGCCTGGCACTGACCTCATGCAACAAAGTGATGGAAGAGAATCCACTTGGCTTCCACCAGTTTTCTTTACAGGAAAGGTTTGAGGGGCGGGGGGGAAAAAAAGGAAGTGATAAATGCAGTTTTGCTCTCTGGAATTTACAAACCAGCTCCCCAGACTTGAAGATCAAAGGAGTTCACACTAAGCTGGACAGAGTTTGAATTTAACAAGTAAACTTGTTAAGTCTTCTGTGAAACATAAGTAAAATATTTAAGGTTTGAAATAATTACTACTTACTTGTTATCGGTGTTTCCTCGCGATTTCTTGTAGCTAGCATAATCCTCTAAAATGGAGTCAACGTTCTTCTTGGCAGGAAGATAAAAGAGCTATGAAAGAAGTAAAGTTGAGCAAATACCAACTGCCTAGTTTGCACAGACACTTCTATTTGCATGTTAACTTTGCCCCAAAATAAGGGCGTTTTTAGAACAGAGTTCAGGTGTTCAGTGTTACTAAAGGAACACCTAACTGCTTTATTAGGAACTGAAGGGCGGCAGGCTGAAGGCACGCTGTTCCCAAGCGTGATCCCCTCCTTGGATCAGCCCAGCCAGCTCCCACACTGCAGGGCACGGAGACTTCCTTGGTATCCGAGCAGCAGCCCCCAGCTCCCGGTGCAGCCTCCTTGCACCAGGGCCTTTCAGCCCAAAGGCACTCAGAAAATAACCAGCTTCCTAGCACTGGAATGACTTTCACACATATTAGCGATAATTACTTTGACTGCACATGCAATTCTCTAATTTGTACTCATCAAGAGATCAGCCCTACCCACAGGGGCTGGCAAACAAGGAGTTCTCACTTGGGACAATGAGAATGCAGGCAGACCCCAGGGGGGCAGCCAGCGCATGCGACTGCAGCCTACCAAGCAGCTTCCAAAACTGCTGTTACTCTGTATTCTTCTAGCCAGTTTTAATAATTGGTTTCACACGTGCAATAAGTCAAGATTCTTTAACAAGTCTTAAGGCAGTAAATATATATCTTTCTTTTAAAATTAAAAAAAGTTTAATTTCAGTGAAGTTAGCAGATTAAACTTGCATTGATCCAAGCTGGTGGAAGAATTAAAAATCACTGCCCTAAGATGCAGCTGATTGTCAGGGTGTAGTACACCTTCAGATCCTTTACATCCCACTCACTGTCACGTTCTTAGCAAAGTTTCAGGGCAGGACAATGTGACCCACAGGGGATGCTCCATTCACCAGTCCTCTACCAGCTGAGGAAACTGTTTGAAACATTACCAGCCCAAACAAGCTTGGGGTAACGCCACAGTTAGCAGCCAGTCAGGCTGGGAGTTAACTGAAGCTTTAACTTATGCCTGATTAGACTAAACCGGGCGCAGGAATTCCTTGCACAAGTCTACGTGCAGTTCTGAACCAGCCCTGCTCCCAAGGGCCTGCTGGTAGGAATGCAGGGACAACCAGGGCCGGGTCCCTCCAGCCCCTGGACTCCAGGAGCGCGTCAGCTCTACAGGACAGCTTGCTCTGCTGCACTTAGATATATGAAGTTCCAGTTTCACTCTTCTTCCCTACGTAATGCTCGAGGGCTCTGCTTGCTTTCTAAACGAAGGCAGAAAACAAACAAACAAAATACCTGCTTTTGCCTGGTGATCAAGTCCCAGTCATCTACAAGCCATGGTTTGAGCTCTTCTGGAATTTTCACCTTTACTTCAACCCTGTTCATAAATGTTTCTTCCTGAAAAACAGAGTAAAATCAGACTAATTACTTTCAGGTAATTGCCCATAGAGTCACCATATGCCTTCCTTCCACAACTGAAACACACCAGTGAACTGAGTAGAGTAATTCCTGTTGGCTCCACAAGGAAATGGGGATATAGGTTAAACTTTCCAAGGCCACTTGGGAAGTGTAGTTTTGTGAACACATTCCACACTGTCCTGCTGCAGGACAACAGTGATGCAGTCCTGACACAGTCAAACACTTACGCTTTCAACTGTTGGATCTACTCGAGCCCTCTTCTTCCTCGGAGGCTGAGGAGTCTCACTGGTGCTGCTCCCTTCTCCAATCCCAGGAGCTGGATACAAAGCAAACATCATACAACATAAGAAATACGGTAAATCAGGAAAAATCATTAGTAAAGATAGAGATTTAGAGGTAAGATTCAGGGTTCTCGGATGGTGTTTTTTGTTTGCTTTTCAATAAATGTTATTACATGTCTTCTGGAAGTCTCACACATTTGTGACAGCTTAAGCAGATATTTACATTTATCCAAAGACTTGTTTTTCCACTAAGAAGTGGGTATACGTTACATATTTGCTTTTCAGAAGCAGCAAGTCAGCCTCATAGTAATGTCACACCTCCTTCTCAATAAGGAGAGCATAAGTTTGACTAATAAATTTAACAGATTTGAACAGAGATGCTGCTTGGCTTTCAGTTCACAAGAGGCCAAAATCTGCAGCTGCAACAAATATTTTGCATACAAACCAGAAAGAAGAGACACTTGAGGACCAAAAGGGACACAAGGTGACAGCAAACTTAGCTGAGGCAGATTTAAGGTCTTGCCTCAATTACGAATAATTCACTAAAGATATCCACTTTTATATACAGAATAGATGTACTTACTTTTCTGTTTGTTCTTTTTTGTTTTCCTGCAAGAAGAACACAAGTTATTGCAAAGAGCAAAGATAGTAATATTCAGAAAGCTGAAAGTAGAGATACAAGTTGTCCCATAAGTTTATAGCAACACTCAAGAGTGGCCTCTGGAATATTTAGATAATCACAACTGAAGCTGAAGGGCCAGAGATGATCTGTCAGCTCAGCTACAACACCTCCAAAATTTCCATGTAATATGGTAACATTCACCAGTCTGGGGGATTCAGTAAACTCGGCATGAATAATTAAACCTACAGAAACCCAAGAGATGACACGTCAAACACATCAGTATTTAGTAACAGCACTGGCTGCCACTCTGCAAGGAAAGGCTGCAGATGCTTTTCAAGCTTTTCAAGGGCTCTTGGAAGCTGCACTGGATTTGGAGGTGGTTTATTTCAGTATTTCAAGGACTGCTTGAAGGCAGAATATGGCACAAGGAAACAAAGGGGAATGATCAGTCAGTGGGTCTGACAACTGAAATAACTTGCACTGCAACACTGGAGCATAAGGTTTTATGACTGCAGGAGCAGATGATGATTTAAATGCTACTGTAAGAGGTATGAAGTTGCATGAGCTAGTTCTGTGATTGCACTGGAAGTGTTCAGAGATCACATCACACCTAACTGCTGCCTGTTAAGAACAGCACCAGTCACTACTATTCCAAGTGTTTCTCTTCCAAATGGTGTTCTCTAAACACATAATACCCCTAATTTCCATACTTCCTCAGGCTGCTTTAAATTCACTATCCCCACCCCTTATTTTTATTCCAAATGAAAAGGTACTCCAAGACACTGACTTCAAAAACTTCGGAGACACCTAAATACAATTCACAGTGTGTAAAAATATAGGACAAGAGTGGGAGACAATATAAAGCCCTAATGGATGATTTTGTTAGGTTATTATCTGAACTTTGTATATTTACTGATCAATATTAATTTTAATTTTCTGAAGAGTATTATCAGTCATGTTTTACTTGCTCACCATGAGCAGAATCCAGTTAAACCTCTCAAAGATTTTCCAGTGTGTCGCATTCCTTATGAAGACAATGCACGTGTTTCCAGATTGCAGGTGTGAGATGTTTTTTAATCAGTACAAGATTATTCCTTGGAATGTCCCCACTCCGTGCGATGACACACTGAGCCTTGAAGGGGCTTTAGCCGAGCCGGAGGTGTGCACAGCTTGCAGGAAGCTCTGGGGAGCAGCAGGGCAGTGCCAGCTGCCAGCACAAAGCAGCGCCAGGCCAAGAGCGAGCAGGGGACGATCCCCTCCAGGAAGAGGGGACAACTGCCGGGTCAGGGCCCTGATAACCAAGAGTGCCTTCTTCCAAACCTACAGCAAACTGGTAGGAACAGGGTGTTCTTTTCAGGATTAAAATGACAGGATAAAAACAACAGCAGAGTCCTAGAAAGCTGGAACAGAAAGACGATATGAAGTACTTCAAGACCTGCTTCAGTTAGCTCAGTAAAACACATCTTCGTGGAACTGAAGTACAGGGCATAAACCCTTCTGGACAGTTGCTTGTGCTCTGCCACCCCATCCTTCACATTTCAAAGGACATCCCTCTGCTTCAAGCCAAAGCAGCCACCAGTTTGCAACGTTTAAATGATAACCTGAGTTAGGGAGCAGAGGCAGAGCTCAGTCAGCAGGTTTTAGGGGCAGCCCGTGCAGCAGACTGCCCCAGGCGAGAGCAGCAGGACGCAGCCCTCCCTTCCTACAAGGTAGCAGACCCAGCCGCTCGCTTCGTCTCTGCATTTCCCTCTGGCTGGTGCTTTTCACTGGCAAGCAATAGATAAACAGAAGGATAATGTGAGTTTCCAGGAAGCTCCTGTGCAAGAGCTTTTGTTAAGCCTCAAGGCACCAGGGGTCCCAGGGCTCAGCGCTGCCTCCCTGACGAGCAGCGGGAACAGGACTGGGGCCATTCCCTGCAGGCAGCTGCTTGAGCACCACGAGGACAGGCAGCTGCACCAGGGACACGAGACAACATGTGACACTGAATCAGAAAGCCAAAAACACACAGTAAGCTCCCAAAATCTGCAAAAAGATGATAATCAATAAGGAAAACACAAGAGTATGGCTTACAGAATAGCTTGCTACAGTGAAATGCTATGCAGAGGTGACAAATCCAGATGGACAGTCCATGCCACAGGAATGCAATCCTGGGCTTCCAGAGCCTATCTCCAAACCAGAGCTGGGCTCAGGAGTAAGTAGTTAAGTGAGGGGATGCCCCAGCAAGAGACATTCTGCAAGACAGCACTCAGCCTTTCCACAGGCATCCAGCAGAAGAAAGATATTCCAGTAACTAAAAAAAACCTTACACTTTGTGGGTGTGGGATGGAATGCTGGCTCAAGAAAACTTAAAAAAAAAAAAAAAAAAAAAAAACACACACAAGAGAATTAATAGCAATTCTGCTTAGGGTTCTAAACCACAGGGTCTTGTGAGACACAGCTAAAAAACTGCCAGTAGAAAATAAAAATCACTTAAATAGAACTAGACACAGACAAGGATGACATCATGACTTCAGAAGGCTTCCTTATTCCACAGGAGCTGGAAATCCCTGACATGAAGATAAAAAGCAGAGAACAAGTGTTTGACTTACCCAAACTCCAAGCATCTTTTTAGGGAACATAGAAGTTAACAAGAATCTCCCTACGATACAAGGGGTTAAGACAGAAGCAGCACAGTGAAGGTGGTGCCACTTGTATTGCAGGCGGTTGAGCTCAGTATATTCTTAAGTGCAAGAAAAAAGGGAAATTAGCGAGATGCCAGTTTACTCACAATATAACAAGAGAGTCATACCTAAGATGTATGGGATTAAAGTCTGTCCTCATACTTGGTGGCTAGTTAAAAAACACCAATGAAAAACATAAGCTAAAAGAGCCTTAAATCAGCCACTACTGCTCAAACAGCTTAGTCATTAAGTCCATTAGGAGTAGAAAGCATTCCTACCAAAATACAAATAAGACATTATTAGCAAAAGGATAAAGACAAGAGTAAGTGGAGATTATATAAACATAGCTCTCATGCACAGCCAGGCTGCCTGCCCTTAAAGGACAGTCAATAAAATTAGGAGGTAAAGGAACAAGAATAGTTAGTAGGGCAGGGACAGCTTCTATACGAGGAGCAGCCACGAGACAAGGGCTTGTTCTCAACAAGGGCTCTAGCAGCAAGGAGGAGAGAACGTGCGAGGGGTTTCACTGGAGATAGAGTGCATCAAAAGGACTCGTATCCTCAGAGCAGCGATCAGAAACAGACGAGAGAAAAAGCAACAGACATTAGGACTGGAAACGTCATCCTGTTGCCTCTCTCCTCACCACAGTCCTGAACTCGAATCAGGAACCCAGGGCCACAGAACATTGTGGTTGCCAGGAGTTCAAATGGTTCAGAAGTTACCAGACAAAGTACCGTAAGTCAGACCTCTCCAACCCACCACGAGGCTGCACCTGCAGCTCTGATGCCCCTTAATGCAGGCTGCTGGAAGCAGAGAGGTTATACTGCAAGAAAAGCCTTTAGACTTGCCTCATCTGACTGTCACCTTTAAGCACGTGTTACTGGTCACCATCAGACAGCAAAACAGGTTGGGAACCTGTGGCCAGAGCCATTCCGGAGCTCTCAGGGTTCTAGACAACTGGCATGCAGGCAGGGCTCATTCTGCTTGACATTTGGGGACTACATGGCTGAGAGACCGACTGGCTGCGTCAGAGATAGCAGATGCCACGGGAAACACGTAGCAGGAGCACAGGCTTCTCAGTGGTATGTCCAGATTAAGAACAAGCCTGTTGGAAGGACTTTAGCTCCTATGTTCAAGTCAGCAGTAGTTGTTTTGGTAACATCTCTGATGAGATAGCTTGCAAATGTATCGTTAAAAGGGAGAAAAACACTGACATTCTCAAATTCATTATCCAGCACTCAGTCTTATCTCAGCACTTATCTGCACTCAGTCATAGTACAGCTTGTCCTTCGTATGCTCCAAACATTGACTTGCTCTTGTTATTTACTGATATATACATATATATTTATTAATCATATGAGACCTGCCAAAGATAGCACCAATTCTTAGAGGCCGGAATTCACATGTATGGCAGAAAACAATCTGGAAAAAACAGTATCTGCAGTGTTATATTTAATATTTGGAAAACTGCTATAAACAAATTTTCTATGACATTTTCTAAATATTGTAAGATGAATAATTAACCTCAAAACATATATAACCTGTTTCATGCATTTTTCTATTTGATTAAACATTGCTTATGAATAGCATTAAAGGCATTTTAGACACAGACTCAATACACTGCTTTGGTAACCCACAGCAAGGCAATGGTGAAAACACAGTATATTAACACATAAGATCAATCCTTATATTTTAAAACCATGTACCATAGAAGCCTACCTCCAAACTCGGGGAACACAGTGCAGTGTTACTGATTTCAGAGAAGTAGAGCTCGACACTACAGCAGGCATCAGACCAACTGTAATCTTCTAGAACTATCCAGTTTCAAAAGTCTGAAGTCAGTTGTTCTCCACTTCTTTTTAAAGAGTGGACATACACTGAATGCATTTGACTTCTTATACCATGTTCTTTCCCAAATAAAAATGTATGCACGTCAGAGAGACTAAGAAGTGCTAGTCCAGACTGGCTTTAAAGAAAATAAGAAAGAAAAAGAATATCTGCAGTGCCAAGAGTTGTTACCTGCATTGCTACCAAAGGTTACATCATCACAACTAAAGCTTTAAGAGCATCCCAAAGAAATCTACAAAAGCAAGGAGGTCTGGATTTCAGGATGGAAATCCTGGTTTGACAATCCATCCTTAACTCACCGTGTCGATATTGTAGGGGTCTCCAAACAGCAAACAGTATGCGCTCCATCTCGTCTGAAAAATCTAGGCACAATGGGGGTTAAGGAGAGAATGTCAGACCTAGTGCTTAGCCTTTAAGAGACTCTATTTAAGGTTCAAAAATTTACCTTTTAGCAACATATTACAGCCTTAATGAACATTCCTGGAGGATAAGTGGTGCTTACATTGTTATCTGCTTCCCCTTATTGTTTGTCTGTTTGAGGAAAAGGCTTCAAAAAGTAAGTTATCTTCCCTTTGTAAATCCTCCAAGAATGCTACAAAAGGTAAATTTTGAGGCCCAAATAGGTTGACGGTGCTACCCTTTAGGAGGGCTGCTCCATCAATCTCTCCCCCTCCCCACCAACCACACATTGTGCACTGTAAGTAGCAGCTGAGGTTTACAACAGAACAACCCAGCAGTCTTGGTTCAGAACCGCATTGCGAGATGTTCACTTTTCACAAGGCATCTTGTGAGAAGGGTGTGAGAAGCAGGAGGCCAGGCAATACATCAGCCTCCTACAGCCCTGCATGGCTGCTGGGGCTGCTACATCAGAGTATTTCCTCACCCTCGCCTCCAAGTAAGGGAGAACAGGGATACTTTGCTGGAGGGAGCACAGCTCTAATTTAGAGGGATGCATCAGCTACTGGCAATGGCCAGAGACTAGGAGCAAGATCAGTGCAACATGCATGTAGGACCTGCTCTAGATGGCTTTCATAATGCAATAATACTATTCGAGAAACAATATTATTTCCTCTTCCCATTTACTGCTCTAATAATCCATCATCAAAGAATTAATTTTTCCAATCAGTGTGAAACAGAAGTTTGAGAGTTAGTTTATTACCTAACCTGCTAGGCTGGAAATGATCCCCCATGCTCACAGCAGTGATAACAGCAAAAAGCTAAGCCAGCCCCTTGCCCCGGGGGTTTCACCCAGAGAGTGCAGACAGACCTGGTAACATGCTCACAAGTTTATGGTTAAACAGAGGCTACGGTGAAGTGGTTTTTGCTGTGTGAATCTACCTTGGGTGCACACTCAGGCGTGGTTCAGGGAATTAAGCGGATTTTGAATTTTGCTGCTTTTGCAGCACAAGTTAACCTGCAGCAGCCACTCTGCTGGAAAGAGCAAAACTCATCCCACTGCACTCAGCTTGAACTACCAGGACGACCAAAGTCATCTTGGAGTATTTGCAGCTTAGGCCCAAAGTTACTCTTGGGATGCTCACAATAGTCACAAAAACACGAGCATTTACAGTCGAGTCACAAGAACCTGTGTCAAGATTACACGTGAAATTAATTCTACGGACTAAAATGCAAGGAGAATCAGGCACAGCCTGATCAGCCCCTTAAGCAGCACCATTAGTAACGATCATGACTTAAATCTGTTTGAGGGGGATTTTAACGATATTCTTTAGGAACTAAGGAGGTTTTTCCCCCTTGAATGAGGGCAAAGGGTGTCAGGATGTCCGTGGAGGCCGTCAGCCCACCCCACACCAGCGTGCTCAGGGCACACAGCGCTGCCCTCTGCACGTGGCAGTATCACCAGATCTGTCTCACTCCCCAGGCCAAAGACCAACAGGCAATTTACAACCTAGAGGAGGCTTTGAGCAAGTCCAAAGGGAAATCTGCAGTCAGGTCACGGGATCTAGAGCAAAAAAGCAGCTTCACTCACTGCCATTACCCTCTTCAAATCACTGACTCATTTTGTCACAGAATTTGCCCATAAATGAGGCATAAATTTTGACGCTGCAGCCAAATGCCTCTTGTTATGAAGTGGTATCAATTCAGCCGCTTCCTCATGAACACCAGAATTATATGGAGAGTTGGGAGTTCAAAGCATCCAAAATATCACATTAGTAATGAACACCTTCATAATGAAATAAATTAAGCATTTTCCCCAGAAACAAAAACGTTTCATAGCACATTGAGCAAAGCAGTGTAGCTCTACTGACGTATGAGGCTAAGCACAGGCCAAACAAGCTCTTCTGAAAACAAAAGGATGGAACGGAGGAAATGGGACAGTTACTGTTTTGGATAAAGAGACCAAAAGGTTTTTTGGGTAGATGTCTGAGCTTGTTTCTGGTCTCTTAAGATGCAAAAAGCTTTTTACAGCATATGGTTTTAGTTTTAATAGAAACAGCCAAATATCCAAGATTGCTTAAGTGTAGTTTTAACAGCTACAGAGTAGGAGGGCAAGTCATTTTAAAGATTTCCCCCCGCAAATGCTCATGTAGTTTGGGACAGTTCTAGCTTTTGGTACAAAACTGAGCTCACCAAGATGCACAAGTCTTGAGAGAACTAACCACAACTGCATGTCAGTTCACTGATTTAAGAGGAATAACACACAGTGAAAAAGAATTGTGAGTTTTAAGTGCCTTCCCGCTCAGTGACTTAATTCCGTATTAAACACAGTACAATCTAGAGAAGGCTGTGCTATTATAAGAAAATTACTATTTACAGTTCAAGAGTAAAATTGACAATATATATTTTGTAATTTAAATAAAAAGTTTCTTACACTTCAACATTTTTCTGCTGCAGACCAGATGTCTTCTTGCCTGGAGCAGCACCTCTCATCTTCCCCTCTGCATATTGTTCCCTTTAAAAAATAAAATTGTCAATAAGACTTCAATGAAAAGAAAAGCATGCTTTTCTGAGAAGGTAACAGATTATGCAAAACATTTGGAGAACCATCAATAAATGGTTTTAGAAACACAGCCAAAGATGACAGCATTGGTCACAGGCAGGAGAAAACTCAGCTCAATACAGGAAAGACTTATGCTTCTTCATATAAAAACACAGCAGTATAAATACTCATTTTTTCCTTCCCACCATCTTTATTATTCTGAATCATCAGGAAGCAGCACACTGACTGCTTCAGAAAAACATAAAACGTATTCCAGCTGAAGGAATATGTTTTATCTCCCCTCCCACCCACCTCCAGGAGCATTCATAGGGATCAGAGCAGCCTCCTGACAGTGTCTGAACAGATCCCTGCTACCTGCACACTGCATCCCATAACCAGCCAGGCTGCCTCCCAGCTCCAGCCACCCACTGCTCCACAGCACCCGAAGTTGCTGCTTTAATAAACACCGAGCTGCTACTTATTTTCAACAAGCAAACCTCCTGAACACTTGTTTTAAACTGCCCGACTTCCCTTAATAATATAGTTACTGGACTGAAGCTCTGCAGACAAAAAGATGACTTCACTAACAAGGACTTAAAAAAACAAAAAACCCAACTTACTGATTGGCCTTTTGAAGTTCTTTTTGTTTCTGCAAATTGGTATCCACGTATTTGAGCACTCTGCTTTCTGGAACCCATTCATCCCAGCTGAAAAATCAAATAATCATTCAAAAACACTACATAATTGGACTCTGTTCCCAACAGTCAATTAAAAGCTTCACAGAATTTCAGACTGAACTCTGCTTTTGTGACAAGTTATGGATTGGCACAATTGAAAGTAGTAAATTATTAAATGCATTCCCTGCTGACTGAAGATGTAGCAGTTTTTCTAAGGAATATAACCCTCAGCCATTTCTAAAGACTTTCCCAAACATGAAGGATGGGTAATTCGGGAGGGGATTGTCTTTAATTTAAAAACATCTCAAAAAAAATAAAAAACTACACTTACTAAAATCATAAGACAGCTGTAGCCATAGCTATATTATGAAGCAAGTTTCCTTTATCTATTGCAACATTTTATAGGTTAACAAATTCAGCAATAAGATCTTACTGTAAGAAGAGCTCTGATTTCTGTCTGTGAAGGAAACCAATATGGCATGAATATTTAAAGAATATGAAGTGAACGATTTAAGAGAAGAGGTGTTGGGGAAATTGCCATTATGAGCAAGAATTCCACTTTGACAAATAGTGGATAATCACTGTGCAATTTGACAAATTATTTCAAATAAATAAAAAATACATTGAAAGTGGCCAAGAAGAGTGTACAAGCTAACACCCCACATATGAAAAGTTCCATTACGTTTTTATTTCATGGCAAGAACTGCCAGTCTCAGAACACCAGCATGGCAAGAAGGACTTCAGGAGCACAAGGTCTTTGAGATGCAGACACAGCAAACAGCATCCCAGGGTCACAGGAAAACACACCCAGCTGTACATGTTCTAAAGCTACAGTTCGGGGCAGTGGTTTGCTTACTCCTGTAATACAGCTGTGGGACACCAGAGAAAAAAAAATATAGTACAACTGTGCTGCACGATAGTGTAGGGAATGGTGAAGAAACTTTTTTTGGTATCCTAACTGTTGATACTGGAGGAAAAAGAAAAAAATAGAAGTATTTAACAAGTGCAAAAGGACTGCAATTGTAGAAACCCAAATTAAAGGGATATACAGTCCCAGCTGTCCAAACCTTGCAGCAATGCCACTTTTAATGCAGTCAATCAGAAGCTTGTGGGGAAAGGGGAAAAGAAAAGAAAAAGGCACAAAACAGTGCAAGGAATAAAAGGAGTCACAATATTGCATAGGGCACCTCCACCACTGGAGAGGAACAGGAAGGTGAAGCATCAAATTGATGCTGCCCCTTCAATACCCAGCAGCCAGATCAGGAATCAGTGACGCTCTCTGCAGCTTGCTGCATTTGGATAAGGCACTTATCTGCTCATTTTGTAGGTGATATGTCTTAAAAAATATATTAGGTAACAAAACAGGAAGTTCAGCTTTTAGTCAAATCAGGGAGATGACGATATCAGTCCTCACTCAAGAGGATGCAGCGCTGGGATGAAAGAAAATTCAGAAAAACTCCAAGTCTCTTTCAGATAAGATTTGAAGAGATGAAGTTTTTAATCACTACAGGGGGGGGGGGGGCGCGCCCAAAATTCATAAGCCAGTTACACAATAAAAGTCAAATGAGAAAAAAATATCAGCTATGCAAATGTGATACTGCTGTATTTTTGTAGAAGGGAAAAACCTCTAGTTTTAGTTTAGTACAAGAAGCAATAACTGAAATATGGGCTAACCCTGCTCATGTGAGGGGTTAAAAGAGATGGGCTCTCCCACCGAGCGCAGCATCCACGAAGGCAGGCTGCCCCACAGCTCCATACCACCTTTGGCAGCCAAGTTTGGCTACAAGAGGGAGGGACACCACTCTGAGTGGCAAACAGCTTTGCTTCACTTCAGCAGGGATGGCATCTTCTACCAACACATAAGGAAATATCTGTACTAAATACTTCTGGAAGAAAGAAATTATAGCAGCTATTTCCAAACAGAATTAGAGAGCACTACACGTAAAGTGTTTGGTTAGACAACTGACACCTTAAACTAGCTGGTTGGTACCACCAAAGTTCCGAAGGAAACAGTTAAGCAATGTATTTACTCTGTTATTACAGATCACTGGCTTCAGCATGAAAATCACTGAAGTGAATTTCAGAACTAATCTTCTAGTGGCACACAGCTGGGAGTGCTAATCCATTAAGACAGCTGACAGTCTGAAAAGAAAAGTGAAGTACTGCCTTCATTTTATGTAATACTTACTTTTTATTCCAACCACTGTAATGGATAAAGTATTTCACTTGTTTGTCCTTTATGGCAACCTTTACACACTGGAACAGAGGAAAAAGCTCAGTCACTATCAACGAGAACAAGATTTCTGAGCAATTTTTGAGCTTTCAGAGTCTAAACAGGCAGATTTCCAGGCAAGCCATCCAAATACTGGGCAACAACCCCCAGGCAGAAAGTTCTCCAGCATCCCCTTCTCCTTTGCACAGGGGTGGAAGGGCCAGGCACACTGGCCATACACAGGGAGACCTTCTTCCATAGGAGGGATGAGAAGCCCCCGGGGTGACCAGAGGAAGAGCAAGGAGGCACTTAACTGCCCCAAGCCATTCCCTGGAGAGCTTGTCCACGTGCAGCTCCTACCCCACAGGCAGCTCGCCTGCCTGAAGGGCAGGAGCCTTCGAAAGGAAGGCAAGGAGCACGGGTTCCTATACCCCCAGAGAGCAGCAAGGAGCACGGGTTCCTATACCCCCAGAGAGCAGCAAGGAACACGGGTTCCTATACCCCCAGAGAGCACAGTACATTCACTCGGAAAAGCTGCACTAAGGGCTCTCTCTAGGCCAGGGAGGCGTACAGGAGGAAAATGAGAGGTATTTCTATGAGAACTGTCCTGCAAAGGCAGTACTTCCCCATAGGGACATTAAGGCACATGAAACCGTGCACGACACGGGTGAGCTGCAGCAGGGACCCTTCCAGAAACTCTTACACTTTAGCACAGCCCACACGGTAGCCTCCAAGATGCCCTCAGCTGCCGTGTGAGGAAGATGCTCAGGGCCCTGCTGCCCAGGCAGCAGCACAAGCCCTGCACCTGCAGGCAGCCCGGCAGGTAAATGCTCCACTACTACATCTACACGAAAACCACGGCTAGAGACGTGGCTCTCCTGCAAGGCCACAGCCCACAACGGGGCTTGGATAACCCTAACTAGTTCATCTTCATGACTGCTGCTCAATAACAACTTCCTGAACTTCTGAACTGCACGAAATTAAATCCATCCTCCTGGTCTTGGATAAGGTACCTCCCTGGAAACCCATCAAGCCTTGTTCTGGAGACCTTGGGACAGAGATGCCGCTCCTGGCTACCATCTGACAGCATTCTCCAGTTTATTACTTCCACTGTTAGAAACATGAAGAACCACCCTCCCTGGCTTCAGTTTCTAATCCCTGATTATTCTTAAGGCTCTCACCAAAAATCAAGAACAATTCACAGAAGTACTGTCATTTTCTTGCCATGCTACCTGAGTCACCTCTAGGTATATCTGAGATGCCAGAATCTTCCTCAAATAGAGCCTGGTCTCACCTAAACTTGCAACGAGGATCAAAGACCTCTTAATTCTGCAACTCATTTTGCCTAGTTCACTGTAATCCTGGAGTTATCCAGTCCAAGTGACAGACTATGCACTTAAGTCACTACCTACTCTACTTTTTTCTGATCATATTCCTGTAGCAAGTCACACCTATGACCATAAAGACCAAAATATGTTGGTTACATATCAAGAACCACAGAAAAAGAACAGATCAAAGCAATAAAGCCAAGGATGTTATTACTACAACCTATAGAATAACTTAATAAAATTTAAATGCGATCCTTTCAGCCACTTCGGAAGCCCAGAACAGTCTGTGTTCTCTACATAAAGACAGCCCAAAGCCCCTTTGCTGCTCAAAATCCTTTCTGGCATTAAGCTGGCAGACCCAGCTCCAACATTTGGCCCACCTGTGTATAACAGGGAGAGGGGGCAAATCCCAACATAGCACATGGCTCTAGCAGCTCCTGGGCTGCTCTGCTCAGCCAAAGAGGCTGGACTGCTGCTATCCAGGGCTGCCTTTCATGGAGAAAAGTCTCCTGCCGTCCCAGCACCAACGGCCAGACACAGACAGCACAAGGTGCCAGTCCCAACACACACGTGCAGCCAACTTGCCCTCTAGTGCTACAGCAAGGGAAAGAACAGGCTTGAATTATTAGAACAGAAATAGGCTTGTTTGGTGGAAACAGCCAGTGAAAGGGGGAGCTAAATCTTCAGGAAAAGAAATGGCACTGCAGCGATATCTGACTAAAGCCCATAGAGGAGGAAAAAAGCACATAACTGACAGCGTGACAGAGGTCTGCAGGTAATGCAGCAAGAAAGCTTCTCCAAGTCACAAATATGCAACACATCATTATTTCTCAGGTGAGAGTCAGAACCACACTATTTACTTAGTAGGCAGTGGTTAAATCCAGCATTAACTTCTACAGTTTTGTCCCTTTCAAAGGCCACTGGTTCTACTCAGCCCTCTACATATGTGAGAAGCCCAAACTACACTTAACTTAGTAGTTCCTGCATTAGCAGCAGCACCTGGTCTTAGAGCCCTGAACACTCTCCAGCGTTCTGGGAAGCCAGGAGTATTACAGATGCTCAACACAAACTTCAGTGGTTTACCAGAATAGCTGTGCAGTATCATTTTAAAAAAAAAAACTCTTCTGTAGAAAGCGAGGAACTACAGGGCTTAAAAACACTGCAAATCGTCATCAGGTTTTCCGGCATTTTAACTTCAATACTTAATCCTGTCTAGGCAAGGCACAGCAAATAAACAAATACAATCCTTCACTTTCTTGAGGAACAGTCAGTACCTTCTGGAGCAACAATCAGCCACACGTACCTTTGCTTCATAAAGGAGAGGTCCATGAAAACAAAGCACTCGTTCACCTGCAAGAGAGTAGCAGACATCCATCTCAGAACACCCCCAGCGTGTCCCTTCGGAAACGCTGCACTGGGAGACACAGGATGCCTAACCCCGTGGAAGCGTACAACAAAGGCAACGCCAACGGAAAACAAAGGCTGATTTCAGGAGCAGGTTGGTGTTTTGGAAGTTTGATGTAATGTTTAAAAAATGCATAAATAAAAGCTCTGGTTGTTTAGGCCATGAAGCAAATATCCCTAAGCAGTTCTGTGCTGAGCACTCGCTGAAGACACCTGGCACAAACTGCCTATTCCTGCCCGTGCTCCTGGCCTCTGCCAAGCGGAGGCACAGAGGTCTCTGCACCCCATTTCAAGGCTGGCACAGATAACTCCTTTGCAGCTGTGGAACCAAAGCACACAGCCTCTGCACAAATGGATATTCCAGCCTCTGTGAGGCCTCCTTTAGCCATTTACTGAGACTAAGGAATTCCCAAGTCTCCGAAACTTTGATTCAGAGCAGGAAATTGGTTCCCAACAGGAGATGTGACCTCTGTATCACAAGCTTCTGACATAAATGGAAGCAACTCTGCGATGAGCACTCCTTTCCTTGGAAGAAGTCCAGTAGCTGGTGTTCCAAATACAGTGAGGTTGGAGAAAAGGCCATTATTTCCCCTGGCCGCTGCAGGGCCAGAGGAGGGCCTGGCTCGTGCCATGGCGCAGGAGTTGTTCACATTGCTGAAGCAGGAAGAGATGATTCCTCAGACCGAGTCTCTCCAACAGCCAGAGGGTCTCGTGCGCTGACACCGGGGAAGCTGGCTTTACTTCACACAGGATATCAGAGCACAGATGTTTCCTCCCAGAAGCTGCTGCCCCCCATTTCAGACAGGCACGCTGCGTATTTACCGCACTCCCGAGCGTGGCACACATCCAGGCTTTGCCATCATTCCCAGGACGCGCAGGGCGGAACAGCAGTGTCACTGTTAGCAGTGCAAGCCCACGCCGACACTCACACCCCAAACAGGGGAGAAGGAGGCAGCATCACCACTTACCGAGAATCCCAGAGGCCTTTTTCCTTGGGAGTTGCTCAGGAATGACCGTGGTAGGTCACAATCACCGTGTGGCCTTACCAGCCTAACACCCAAGGCTACAAGGGTTCTCTATGGTAAATTCTGTGTTCCCCGATGCCTATTTCTGCATATTCAAGTGAAAACACAGCCAGCAGCATGCAGTATCCCTCAACCAAGACCACTAACTGTGACCCCTCTTGAAACCAGAGCCACTCCAGCTTTAGTGGCCTGCTTTTACACTGTAGGAACATTGCCCAGTTTAGTAAAGCTCTTCATCATATAGGCTCTAAACAAGCAACCACTCCACAAACAGCTACCAAAACTGGGCTTCTTCAGAGGCTTGTTCAAGCAGCTGGGACGGGGCAGCTCTTGCACACACTCCAAAAACACATTCTGGAAAAGACATCGATGTTACACAGCTCCGGAGGTGCTGACAGGCCTCCTGATTTTGCCTCCATCAGGTTGGGGAGTTTTCCTCAGGCAGATTTTCACCAGCGAGGCCGGGAAATGGCAAGATGGGCAGATATGGCGCTAGCTCTGCAGCCAACACACATGGAACTGACCTCCTCCTCACAGGCCCAAACCTCCAACTGAAAACGCATTTGTGAATCAGCCGGCATTAAAGCTAATAATAATTAATCAGTATTAGCAAGTGTCAACACCCACAAAGAAATGAAAGGTATGCAAAATAACGGGGAGAAAGGCCCGAGGCTCCCCGGCGGGGAAGACGAGCAGCAGGGACACAAAGACTGGCGGATTCCTGTCTTTCCCTTTCCAAACTGCTCGCTCCGAGGGGGAGGCTGGAGGCGGCAGCCCCCGCCGCGCGGGAAGGGCCGCCATGCTACGGCCTGCGACATGCCACCAGCCTCCTCCCCCGAAATGGAGAAAACCCTTCAAAACCCGGCATTTTCCCCCTTTTTTGACCGTTTTCTCGGCTGCTTTCCCTCAGGGACGGCAGCAGAGGGCTCAAACGGCAGCGCCTCC
>NW_010577056.1:230260-250533 GCF_000705375.1 Tinamus guttatus | reverse complement strand
AGCGCGGCCGTGCCCGCGCTCGCCTGCTCCCTGTGAACAACCTCTCGCCCTCTGTTTGTGTGTGTGTGCGTGTGTTTTTCCGCCGTTTCCACATGCCGAAGGAAGGACATCTGCGCAGCGATGAACAGGCCCTGCGAGACGCTGGGGCTGTCCCACGTGGCGGGGATGTGCCAGCCCCACCGGAGCTGTAACATAAACGAGGACACGGGGCTCCCGCTCGCCTTCACCGTGGCCCACGAGCTCGGACACAGGTACCACCTAAGCTCCTCTCTGGCCCCTATCCTTGCGCTGCCTGGTCAGGGGCTGGAAAGGCACGGGGGAAGCTGGAGGAGCATCGCTGAGAGTCATGCAGAACAGAGGGATTTGCTCTGAGAATTTAATTCCAGGGAGTTAAGTTCTTGGTTGTCATAGGCTCACTGAAAATCATGTGCTCCAAGGAAACCTAATTACATTTATATGCCATTTCCTGTGTTGATGGAGTCGAAGATTTTGGAGAAGAAGGTTACTCAGTAAGAAGGTCAAAATTTAGTCCGTTTATCGCATCAGTGATGGGATCTTGCTTGTCCTTATTTCTACACTGTGTTTAAGGCCATTAAGCTTTGAAAAGCTCATTCGATCATCATAGTTCGTAATCGATAGCTTTGCATTATACAAGTATACGTTCAATAAGTTGCATTAGATCAGTCTTGTTCTCATTACTTTTTCATTGGCCAAGTTTCCAGTAGGAAAGCTGAAATGAAAGTCTTGCAAAAAATAGTATCTTGGCAAAAATACCATGCAATGGTATTTTATATTAAATTTTGGATTCACTGATCTCTTCAGTTCAATGATTGCTTTATATATTCTCTGCATTAAAACCAACCCATTGGCCCTGTCACTTCAAGTTCACCTTCTGCGTCCCCCTGGGCATGGTAGGAGCAGTACCAGGGGGTGCTCAGCCTGTTGCTCACTAGTTCAGTTGCGCTTGAGTTACTGCTTTTGAGATACTTAGAGCTGAACCGTATATCTAATGGCAGCCTGGACAGTTGTGCTAAATCTCACCATTAATTTAAGTGACGTCGCTTAACGAACTCCTTTGTGACGAGTGTTTGCTTCTCGATTGATAACCCTTCAAACCCGCTGCCCCTTGAGCTCTTCCACACAGACTTGCCTGTTGATTGTAAGGGAGTAATAAACGTATTTCTTCCTGAGCACACGCAATTTAGCAGATGCAAATAGCAGTAATAATAAGGGAAACACTCGGCTCGGAACCTGTGTGTTTCTAGAAACACATCGTGGCACATGTAAATGCAAAAGGAGCTAATCGTGCCCCTCCGTGCTCAGGCTGTGGCTAGCACAGAGTTTCCTTGTGCTCTGGTGAATGCAGAGAAGATACAAAGCAAATATTTGTATAGGAGGAATAACGCACAGGGCAAAGCACCTGGGCTGAGTTCTTTAGGCTGTTTTACACACACCTTCACTGAACTGGGGCCGGTTCAAGTGGGAATACCCCTGTTTTACTCCAGTGTAAGCCAAAGGAGATGGAGATTCTGGGGGATGTGAGCGATGGGAGCTGCTCTCCTTGCTCCTCGTGTCACGGGGCTTGAGGAACACACCCGTCCCTGGAGGCAGCCAAGCCACCACAGCCAGTCCCCCCTGCCCGCGGTCATTAGCCGCAGCAGTTAATTGAGCTGCTTCCTTTGGCACACTCGCGTTACAAGGAGAAACAATTTCACGCCAAAAGGAGCACACGGACAAGTGGTGCCAGGGCTCCGTTATCCACTGGGGTGGCCCTGAGCCGTGGAAGAGGGAGGCTCCTGCTGCTCCCAGCTCCTGCTGCTCCCCAGCATTTCCCATGGCAAAAGTGCAGACATGGCCCCTCTGTGCAGCGAGAGATGCAGGAAGGAGGGATCCCCCAAGGCCCCGGAGCTGGGATTAGCCGTGGGTGTCCAGCTCCCATCACGTAGCAGGCACCCGGCTTGGCAAAGCCCTAGCTCCATTAAAACACCCCAAACTCCCTCGTGTTAGTTACCCCACGCGCCCCCGCAGAGCCCTGCATGGTGGCGATGTTGCGTGTGATGTTTGTCGTTCTGCTGGAAAGCAGAGACGCCGCGCGGTTGTGGCGGGCGCGCGGCTCACCGCTCCTTTGGGGCCTGTGCTCTTACACAGTTTTGGGATTCAGCATGATGGAAGCAGCAATGACTGTGAGCCAGTTGGGAAACGACCTTTCATCATGTCTCCACAGCTCCTGTACGATACGTCCCCGCTCACCTGGTCGCGCTGCAGCAGGGAGTACATCACGCGCTTCCTCGAGTGAGTGCTCGCGCCGCGCTCGCCCGCGCACGGGAGCCAAACGCGGGGCTTTGCGGGGGTTTTTACGTGGGGGATTCGTGGGTGTTTTTAACCGCCTCGGGCCTTGCTGGGAGGATGAGTGTTTGTACACAAAAGCAAAGCAAACACCGCTGTGGCAGCACACCGGCCTGTTGGCTGGGCCCAAGGGAGCCAGAGCAGTTTTCTCTGTTGACTTAGCAGTCTGGGCTCCCAAAATGTGTTTGCGGAGCAGTGAAACGTTGGGTCTGCCCTCGGTGCTCCTGTCCCGGCCCAGGGCTGGGGCCGTGTTGCATTTGCACCAGCAATGGCCTTTACACAACTCCGAGCAGCGCCGCTGGGAGCAGGCCGAGCTGTGGAGCAGGAGGAGGAATCCCCACAGCCAACGTGTCCGTGTGTTCCACCGGCTTTGGAGTGACCTCCTGCCGCCGTGTGATCTCAGTGCTTGCCTTCCCATGCCCTGCACCATGTAAATATGAGCGTGTGTTGGGTTGCCGGGGCAAGGGAGTGGTTTGAACACTCGTTTATTGTTCGGGATACTTTTTCCCCCTGCTGAGACTCGGTGCATCCCGTTGCATCCCCATCCCGCTTCGCGCTCGTCTTGGCAGGCAGACGCTGCTCAGGGCAAACCAGCAGTGTTTGCCTCGAGGCAGGAGGCAGCACGTGACGAAATCAAACTGAGCCAAATTCTTTCATGCATTTGTTTATTTTTAGCACCCCGTGGCTGATTTCTCAGCCTGTTGTTATTCAGTTCTTAAGAGCATGGCCCCATTTGTATCTTGCACTGGAGGAACATTTTTCCTCCTCGCTCCGGGTAGATTATAGGAAGCAATGAGAACACGTGCAAGGAGCAGCGCAGGGAGAGCTGCAGCTCGGCGGATGCGCTAGCAGGGAGCTGCAGGACGGGAACTTTGCCTGGGTGTAGATCCCCCACCTCTAAATCCCAGCCAGATCAATCCCAGCCAAAAGCAGACAGGCTTGGCCCTGGGTTGGGTGAATTATTGCTGATTTATGGTCGTCGGTGGAATGGTGCTTTCCTGAATACTTGGTCCTCTGCTTTCAACCTTCACTTTTAGCTTAAGAATTTCCTGCTTGCAATAACCTTGAGCTGCTCTCAAATGCAACAGGGAAGAAGCAGACCATCTGGATGCTTTTCCAGTTGTGTTTTTGTCCGTCTTTACTCTCTTCCCAGAGGAGGCAGCTCTTCCTTCAGGAGCAGGGGACAGTTCAGCACCCGCCTCTTCCAATGTCTGTGACATCCCCGAGGCGAAGGAGAGGCCTGTTGTGAGCGCAGACATGAGTGCATTATAATACGATGTTGGCAGGAGAACGGGAAGGAGTAAGCCAGAAAATGAGACTTGGCTGACCGGGGCTTGCTAGATGTGCTTGGAACAGACCTCATGTTTAAAGAAGTGCACTCGGGGATGATGCTGACAGTTTTAGAAAGGAGGGAGATGCCGCTGAACGCTTCAGTATGTGGAAGCAGCTCAGGCCTTCGAGAGCGGCCCGGCCCGGCCGTCCCCTCGCGCTGCCGGGGCAGGGGGCTCCTCGTGGGTCCTCCCTGTTTGGGAGACAGGGCTGGGGCCTCTGTGACACCCGGCACGGCCGCAGGGGTCCCCTCCCCGCGTCCTCCATCTCCGCGGTGAGTTGCACCGTGAGCAATTCCCTCTGTTCAAGCTAACGAGTAACCCCGGAGCAGCCCGGGCCTTGCAGTAAGGGACGGGTAATGGTGACGTCCCCGTGGCTGAATGACATCTCTGCATCTCCCAGCCCCGGAGACGGATGGCCGAGCTGTGGTGTGTCCTGCTAGCCCATTCTGTGCAAGCCCCTTTTTGACATTCCATGGTTTTCCCCCTCTAATCCTTGCAGGAATCGGAAGATGCTCTGGGCTCTCTTTGCTTGCACTCCTCGACATGCAGTGAGCTCTTCCCTAGCTCAGCTAGTGCAATAACATTTTGAAATGGATTCACCGTGTAACGCACGCTCCGCCTGTGCGGCGGGGTGCAGAATAGTCCCTTCATCACCTTCCCATCACCGCAGGCCGCTGCATCCCCCCCTCACTCCCTTTTTTGGTCTTTGCTTGCGGTGATGACGGGTTTTTTCCTGATATGGGCTACTCCAGTCAGACAGCACCTTTCAGCAGCCTGGATGTGGTGACGCTTATCCCTTATCCTGCAGCCCCCAGCTCAGCCCGAGCGGCTCCCTGAGCCCTTCCTCCTGCCAGGTATTCCAAAGCTTTCATTGGCACAGCTGATTTTTCCCAAGTTTGGATCCTGCGTTTGTTTTTGTTGAATTCAGCTGTGGCTTTTTGGGCCATTACTCCAGTTCTCCAAAAGCTTTAGGAATTTTAACCCTGCTCTCAAATGTGCTTGCAGATCTTCCCAGCATGCTCTCATATGGGGATTTCATCTCATACCATCTAGTCCATCATCTGGCTTGTTAATGAACACTGGATTGGGCAGATGCAGGACAGACCCCTGTGAAATCTCACTGCAGAGAGTGCAGTTTGCTGTATATCCCTTCAAAGCCAGAAGAAAAACCATGCCAATATTTGCTGGCTCAGTCAGCCTTTTTGTGAAAAACATGAAGACCAATTGAAGATACCAGCAGGACTACTCTAAAATGTTTAATGAAAAAATAAATTTTGAACATAGTGCTGGCAAAGTCAATAGCAAATGTAAACTATCCTCTCATGCTGGGCCTGCAGACCTCTCCCATAAGCGGAGGAAAGGAAGAAAGTGCCTTGGACAGATCAAAGGGCAGGGAAGGTTGACGGGGGCTTCTGGAGCAGCATGTGGAGCCCCTTTATGCTTTAGAAGGAATAGATGGTTGGTGAACTAGTCCAAAATAGCCCCAGTATCATGGATGAAGCCAATACAGGAGCCCAATACTTAAGCCCTTACAGTCCCCAACAAAGATCCCATTCTTTTCCAAGTTTGTAGAAAATTTTCTTTGTAAATATTTTCCACCAGCAGGTAAAGAAAATACCTGTAGAGGTGCAATGCAGTCACTTTGCTGTATGCCTGAAATGACTCGACAGCTTGAGGCTGGACCACAGGACTGCATGCAGGTGCCTAATCCACACTTAATTAATGCCAGTTGGGCCTCACATCCCCCGCAGGAATCCTTCCTTCTCCAGCAGGATGAGCACGATGGCTGAGCTGCCAGGGCTTTGCTAGAGCCTGGAAGGAATAAATCTATGGCAAGAGACCAGCTTTGGGAAAGCAACGTGTTTGCTCTTCCCTCCAGTGGGGAAGCTGCTGGTGAATATTATAGGAACGATGTTTTAAATAGCCATGGCTGGCTGATAATTTAGACCACACGTAATTAGTTTAGACCTGTTTGCACACAAAAATTTAGTTTAGACCTGTTTCCAGTGACAACAAATGAAAGTAATCCAATCTGCTCAGAAACCCACACTGCAAACTCAGTGCGGCTGGAAACAAATTTGTTTAAGTCAACATCGTGAGTTAAACTAGTGACAATTCCCGGTGTGTTTGTGAAGTGCCATAGCAAAGCAGGGCCTGGCACTGCTCCGCGCTCAGCGTTAGTGTGTCCTTGCCAAGGATGCACTGCCCAGTGCCGTTTGGAGACTGTAGCTGCAAATAGGAGGAGAAATGAGGTTTGCTGCCGATGGTCTGTTTTATTTTCATTAGCAGGACGTTGACACTGGTGTTGCAGTATCCGCAGGGACATTTCTGGGGTCAGCGTGATGTAGGAACGCAAGGACATCTGTTTTGCTGCAATAAAATGTTCGTTCAAGTGAAACCCTTCCCCTCAAATGATGAAACTGAGGTCCCGGCTCCAGATTGAGGACTTAGCTGATGGCCTGGTTGCAAAGCTAGAAATCTGGCGCTTATTGCCATGCAAAGTGACGTTTTTGGCTTTCCTTTGGGAAGCAGCGGGAACCGGTGTCTGGGGCAGCCGGATCTCCTGGGATTGGGCTCAGGGGATGCCAGGGAGCAGTGGAAGGAGCTGGTCCTGCCGGAGGGGCAAGGTGAGGGCTCCGTGCTCCGGTGGGACCAGGCATCTCCAGTGACGATCTGCACTTTGGTTGTGTGTCTGCTTCCCCCTGCTCCTCTGCAGTTCTGTTCCATACAGCTCCCCCAGGGAGGTGTTGGGGCTGCCCCTTAGAGAACGTGCAGTCCCTGGACATGCAGAGGGTCAAAGTGGGCAAGTTTAACCCTCCTTTCACATCATGAGCTGGCCTGCCTATGCCTAAGATGCTCAATAAGTTAAAATACTCTTCAGGAAGAAACTCATGAAAACTCGTTTCTGGGAAGGGCAAAGTGCTCGCTCCTGCACATCTTTACTTCCATGGAGAGATCCAGCTGCTGGCTTCTGCTTTATCCCTGACGACATGTGTCTGATAGCCAAAACTAGTGTGGGTCCAGGCTTAAAGTTATTTATAGTTAGAAATGGGAGCAGAATCGGGTGTGTGGGGCAGTGCGGGGCTGATGTGCACAGAGCTTTGCTGTGACCACGAGCGCTGACAAACCCCTGCTCGCGGGCTCACGGCCGAGCTCCTTAGAGCACAGCCGCTTGTTTGGCGGCCTTGTACAAACTGTGTTTGCGCAGAGCTCCGAGGGGCTGCACCGGGTCTGTTGAGTCTGCAGCGCGGCTGGAAAGCCTGGGAGAACGGATGATCCCGTGGGATGGGCACCGTCTCCGCGCTCCCACGGGAGCATCACGCGGCTTCCTGGTCAGCAAAGCGGGGGTAAACAGGCAGCTGAGAGCGGTTGTAAAGACTCTGTTTGCTTTGAGCAAGGATTTAAAAGAGAGTTGTCTGGATTTTCAGTCAGGCACGTCACCTGGCCCCAAGTGGGGTTTATTTTTCCAGCCCTGTTGGGTCAGCAAACAATGTTCAGTGCAACTGAGTCTTGTGGGCTGGGGGATGTGAAGTGTGCGGAGGACGGAGGCCTCACTGCCGGCGTCCTCCTGGGAAGCGCGTCGGGAAGCGCTTCCTGCTGTAGGGCCCCTTTGGCTGCTCCGGGGCCGGGGCAGTGTCCTGAGATCGGAGCAGCCGGGTGCCCACGTAGCAAAGCAGGCAGCAGCGCCCGTGCGTGGCAGCAGCTCCAGGGTTCTGGGACACCCCGAGCCGAACGCAGAGGGCCAACGAGGCGGTACGGAGCGGTGACAGGAGGTTGGACTAGATGATCTCCAAAGGTCCCTTCCAACCTTATCAATTGTGTGGTTCTGTGGTGACGCGCTCTGGCCTCTCTCTTGCAGCCGGGGCTGGGGGCTGTGCCTGGACGACCCGCCGGCCCGCGAGGTGCTCGACTACCCCTTGGTGCCCCCGGGCGTCCTCTACGATGTGGCCGCCTGCGGTATGGCCCCTTCTCCACCTTCTGCGACGACATGGACGTAAGCCGGAGCTTCCCCCCCGGCGTGGAGCCGGGCGCGGGGTCCCCGCACCGCGACGCTCGTCCTGCACGGGGCAAAGCGCTTGGCTTGGGCCGGGGATCCCTGCGGGAGGGGGGTTTGCAGAGCCCCGGCCACGCGGGGTTTGCACAGTGTGTCCTACACAACCGTGTCTTCTGCAGAGCGTCTGCAACACGCTGTGGTGCACGGTGGGGAACACGTGCCATTCCAAGCTGGATGCTGCCGTCGACGGCACAACGTGCGGAGACAACAAGGTAATTAGAAGCGGTTTTATCTGCAGCCGCAGGGGTGCCTTTTCCTGCCCGTGACGGACGGGTTTATGGCAGGCAGAAAGCCCGCCGGGTTGCAGACCCCCACGCAGGGAGGATTGGCGCTCCTCGCTGTTCGGCTCTGGCCAAGCTCAGAGCTTCCAGGGGGAGATGCACTTCAGTGAAGCTGCCTGACCTTAAAAATGTGAAACCTGCCATTTACTGACATTGCCGAAAAGTGTAAATCCTGTTCTGCTCTCGGGCGGGTCCCTGGGGCGGATGTGGCAGATCAATTCCCCTGGTCTGCCACAAAGTATATAAATATGATTTATAGTCATAAAAATACCGCATGCTGCTCTCCTGTACAGCTGCAGAGTCGCTGCCTGGTGAGCTGGGATGGCCCCCGCTTTAGCAGCCGTTCCCAGCAAACCCCCCCAGCCCTCCGGAGTTGTCCGCGTTGGCGCTTCCCTTCGGGAATGAGGCCGGACAGCGGCTCTCTGGCTGAAAGGCCTTCGTGGGGGTTTGGGTCACTCAGGGGCGTTCTCGTGCAAAGCTCCAATTAGGCCAACACGCCTGGATTTCCCATTGCCGGGACTGCACCTGGCTGCGGCAGAGCCAGGCTCCTTGGTGCGAATGCAGCGTGGAAAGAAAAGAAAGAAAAAACTGTACAAGTCTTTCCTAAATCATGACATTTATCTTTCCTCGCATTTTAGATTAAGAATATTTCAAGTATTTCAATATTAAGCCATTCAGAATTAAGTCATTAGAGTGCATTTGGGTCATGTTCTGATCCTCCAATATTTAGAATCATTGTCAAATGTTTGCAATTTTAACAGAAATGACTGATGCCAGGCACATGAATTTAAAGGAATATGAAATATTTCAAGTCTCTGATTTGCAGGGCCGGGCTGGGGCTCCGGGGCGCTGCCGGCGGCCCCACGGCGCTGACCCGCTTTCCTGCCGCTCTCTTTGCAGTGGTGCTTCAACGGCGAGTGCGTCCCGGTGGGCTTCCGCCCCGGCGCCGTGGAGGGCGGCTGGGCCCCCTGGAGCTCCTGGGCGTCCTGCTCGCGGAGCTGCGGCGCGGGCGTGCAGAGCGCCGAGCGCCACTGCAGCAACCCCACGTAAGCGAGCGCCGTCCCCGGCCGGCCCGGTGCTTGTCCCCCCCTGAGCGAGAGGAACCCAACACCTCCTTATCACCTCATTTGCCCAATTTGGTCCGAACCCATTTTTGCAAATTGTCCAGATGAGTGGAGTCATTATTCAGTTATCTTTAAGAATAATGTTCTTTTGAAAGCCCACAGGCCACTGGTTTCACAGGGTTATCCAGCCATCTGGGCAGTAGACGGTCTGTGGAGGCATTGAGTTTTCTGTGTCTCCTTTCACATAGACGTTGCACGTACATATATAGGCAGGCAGAAAGCATTTGGGATATGATTCAAACAAAGAACAAAGGCTCAATGCTTGTAAATGTAAAACACATTCAGTGTCTCCTAGTGACAGAAGAGGAAAACAAATGTTCTTTGATCCTAATTCAGAATCATTTTGAAAAATTCCATTGCTGTTTATCACCCCTTTGCTTTCCTCGAGCAGTTTCTGTGTGAGTTAGAATGAGCCGTGGCACAAAGCGGGGGGTTCCCTCCTCTCAGCCTGCGCTGGTGCAGCAGCCGAGTCTGGCCCAGAGAAGGTGGCTCTGGTGAAGGTACCTCAATAAGGTCTGTGAGCAGCCCTGGCTACCCAGTAATTCCAGCTGGCACATCTGGTGCCCAGATGTCCTCTCATTGCCAACCCACGGTTGTGTTGGCCTAGAAGCAAATCGCTCCGGATTGCCCAGTTGTGAGGGAGAGATCTGCAAGAGGAGGGAGGAAAGGGCTTGTGAACCAGAGGAGACAGGAGCCGAGGGCGGCGGAGCCGTGACGCGTCCTACGGAGCTTCCGTCAATCCGAGCGCGCCGGTGCCGGGCAAGCTCAGCCCGGAAGGGACGGGGAAGCACCGGGAAGCGCCGCTGCGGCTCCGCGTGGTGCCGTCCCCACGCGCTCCCTCTCCCAGCCTGCTCCCGTTCCCAAACCCCGGCCCTGGGCTTCCCCCAGAGGAACTGAGCACGAAGCCGAGAGCTGCTTAAGGCCCTTACTGAATTTCCCAGACACAGTCAGTTTTCAGTGGCTTAAAGAGGTTTGAAAACTAAAAAAAAAAAAAGCAGGATATGTCATGAGCGCAGATGTGTTTTCTGCCTAACTTCTTCCTTGGGTACCTTGCTTTTAACACATGGCAGTTAGCTGTTTAAGAAAGTGCCATGTAATCTCATTCCCAGGTCAAGAGCTAGGTTTATGTTTGACATGAGTTTTGTGGCAGAAGTGCAATTGCAGTTTATAGAGTGCTTTAAACACAGCTGCAGGCATGGAGGAGAGCAAACACTGTAAAAGCAGCAGAATTCCCCCAGGGAGCTGTTTGTTTTGGCCACCGTAGGTAAATCTCCGGCTTTGCCTTTTGGATTAAGTGAACGAACGTATGCATGGGGGAATTCTTGATCCTTTAGGTATTTCCTAAAGGAAGGTTATGTAAATATAACCATAAAATAATAATTAATTTTATTTTCTTCACCGCAGTGTGCCCATATTTAACTGATCAGGGAAATGTAATTTTCATAAGGTCACGGGGATATGGGCCCTAGAAAGTGCTGTGACCCAACCGAGCCGGCACAAGGGCAAGTGCCGTTACCGTTGTCATATGAGCGCTTATGAGAAAAACCCAACACTCCTTTTTAAAGTGCCTCTCACTTTAAAAACACCAGAAAAAAACATTTTTAAAACTGCTTTCACAAGTATTCTGATAAATAAGTGAGAATGTAGAGTCTCCTACACACAGAATGTTTCTGTTGTTTAGAAAACATGAACATGGAAAATCAAAAACCTTCAGGAATGTATTTCTTCTAAATGGATGGCTTGTGAGATTTCTCTGCCCTGGACACTTGTTCATTTTTGACCCGTGCTTCAGTCTTCCAGTCTCCATCAGTTCGAGTTACTGGATTGAAACAGTCAGAGAGCATCCAGCGTGGAAACCAAAGCTGAGTGGGTTTTATAGAGAGCTCCTCTATGTCCGTGTGTTGTCCGAGGTGGTCAGGAGCTCCCACCTCGGCACCGTCGCTTCGGCTGCCAGCTAAGCTGCAGTCGATCTGTGTTGTTCCTCCGGAGCCAGGCAGGGAAGGGAGGGGAGAGCTGGAAATGCTGAGAGATCCTTGTAGAAGTTCTGGAGACAAAGCAGGCAGGAGACTCTTTTCTAGAAGACATTTGGATGTTGTCAAGCACTGTGAAATAGGCAGGTCTTGACTGCATTGTAAAATAGTGGTAGGTTTTGGGAGCACGTCCTGCCAAACCAGAACCTTGTGGAGGTTGTGGAGTCTCCTTCTCTGGAGACCTTCTAAACCCGCTTGGACGCAGTCCTGTGCCACGTGCTCTAGGTGACCCTGTGTGTGCAGGGGGTTGGACTAGATGACCTCTTCCTACCTTAAGCATTCTATGATTCATTCTATGATTCTGTGACGTTCCTGTGAGCTGGTCCCTGTGAGCTGGCCGAGCACGGAGGCCGTGGCAGTCAGGAAACCGGGAGTCGTGGGGACATCCTGATGGGACAAGGGAAACGGAAGCGTTAGGAAGCAGCAGCAAAGTGTTCCCGCAGGCTGCAGTGTCCGCAGGGCTGGCACAGCTGCCGCTTGCCCAAGAGCAGAGTTAAGTGTTACAGCCACAAACGGGTTTCAGCCCATAAGGATTCCAAACCCCAAAGCTGGAGGAGAGCAGGGTCAGAGCCACGGGTGTAACAAGAGCACAAGGTTTGTGGCTGTGGGTTTTCACTTGGAAATACCACTCATGGAGAAGGGCGAGTGTCTGTTAAAGTGCTTCGAGCAATGGGATTGCTTTCAGGTAAACGTGTGGGAAGCCGGGGAGAACTTGGCTTGCATCGGTCTGGGATGTCAGGCAAAGCAGCCTCCTCAGCTTGCAGCCCAGCACGGTAAAACAGATGTGCTCCTTCCCTGGGAAGGGGACAGCGGCCCTGCCTCCTTGAGGAATGGCAACGGCCCCTCGGTTGTGGGCGTGCGGAGCGGAGGGCGCTGTCCCCGCAGAGGTGACGATTGCTGCCATTGCAGGAAGGCTTCAGGCACGAGTGTTGCCAGTGACACTTAGCTTTAATAACTGCTTTTATAGCATCGTAAACGAGGGCCATAAAATTGGCCATATTCGCAACGTTAAGGAGGCCCCATCAAGAGGGCCAAGGCTCAAAATGCAGCTAGGAACCTCTAGAGTCTCCACAGAGGCCTTGTGAAAATGGCTCGTTCCCTTGTCCCTTTTTGGGTGTGCTTGATGCCGTCACGAAGCAAAGAGGTGCCCTGCTACAAACCAGGTCCCCTTCCCTGCGGCACCGCAGCCGGGGCCGCATCGGGAAACGTCCCTGGGAGCAGGAGCGATGGCAGCTCCCGCTCGGCAGCTCCCGTCACGCGACGGAAGGGAAATGCAAACAGCAAAGAGCGGCCGGAGGGGAGGCAGCTGCGCTCTAGGGCTGTCACCCTCCCTGCGCCAGGGAGCTGAGACCTCCCGGTTTTATTATAAATAGCATTTCATATGTGCATTCTGTCAATGGTCTGTATGTATTCCTGCAAGATCCCTGAATCCAAATTCATCCAAAGCAGCTGTCTCTGCCTTTTGCCCCTTCCACGAAAGTCTAGCATGTTTCTTGAGCTATTTATAGCATGCAAAACAAAAGGGTAAGGAAAATAAGGTAAAAATAGCACGTGCTGTTTAAAATAAGTTGTTGTGGCTGTGCGTTGGTTTTAATATAGTTAATCGGGATTATCAATGCTGAAACAAGCTCCATAGCTTTTAGATCTGGATCCAAAAGCTACTAACGGTGGTGGAAGCCTGCCCGGTCCCTGTGTCTGGACGAGGCCCTCGTGCCTTTCCGCACGGGACGTTCGGACCTGAGCTGCAGCTCGGCCCGTGTGCTCAGGCCCGGGGGTGATGCTGATGTTTCCCAGCTCCTCTAGGAAAAGCTTGGAGCAGGTTCTGCTTGTCCTGTGGCACAGGCTGGCAATGCACCATCGGCAAGGGCGTTCATTTAGAAAGGAGTTAGAGCAGCGCGATGCGGGCCGTGTTTTCTCGTCATTTCAGAGACTTGCTTTGTGGGTTTGGGGTTATTCTGGGGCGGATGTTGGTTTCATACATAACTTTCTCCTAAGAAAGTCACAGTAGGTTGGTCTATATGAGTAAGTTCCCCATTGCCCTCAGGTGGAATCATGTTTGACCCAGCATAAGACCGAGCGTTAACAGCCGGGCCCCAAAAACCCAGAAAATCGGCCCATATTGAGCGGAGCAGCAGCCCCGCGCTGACGTGCAGCCCGCGTTTGCCTCTCCTCTCCCCTCCTGCCAACAGGCCCAAGTACGGGGGCAGGTACTGCCTGGGCGAGCGCAAGCGGTTCCGCGTGTGCAACGTGGCGCCGTGTCCCGCCGGGCAGCCCAGCTTCCGCCAGCTCCAGTGCAGCCACTTCAACCCCATGCCCTACAAGGGGAGGCTCTACAAGTGGACGCCGGTGCCAAACAACGGTGAGTCCAAGATACGACCTGCTGCAACGTTTCCGTTCGCGGTGCCAATTACAAGTCGTAAATAGGTTTTTGCTAATGATTTATTTTCGCTGTTCGTGCCTGGAACCCGTACTGACTGCTTGTAAGGAATTGCCTTTCGTTTCCACGGCTCCTCTGGAGTATTTATACTGCGTTTTAGATGAGGAGTCTGTGGCTGAGCTGCGGGATTGATTTCTGCTTGCGGAGATGGTTGTTTGGAGGGAAGGTGCACCGTGTCAGTGTGGGAGCAGGGGCTGTGACAGGGCAGCGCTGCTGGGGGAGGCAGGGGCAGCAGCGGGCGCGCAGCCCCCGGCGCGTCACGTCCCTTTGCTGTCCCCGCAGTGAACCCGTGCGAGCTGCACTGCCGGCCGGAGCGCGAGTACTTCGCAGAGAAGCTGCGGGACGCGGTCATCGACGGGACCCCGTGCTACGAAAGCAACGCGAGCCGGGACATGTGCATCAACGGGATCTGCAAGGTGCGCCGCGCGCCGGCCGCGTTCCCGGCCGCTTCCCGGGCGGACAGGGTCCCCTTTTCGCATTCGCCAAGAGACTGGGTTCGCTCCTTTCGCAATTCGCCTTTACATGAGCACTGAGAAGGACCCTGATATGTTCATGCTTGTGAATCTGCCCGGGATTTGTTAAACAAAAACACAAAACGCTCCCCAAACCACTTTAAATAACGTGCCCATTAGCTGCAGCCACAGTGTTTAGAGACGGCTCTGCCTACAGTCCTCCAAGCAAAAGTTAACTGACAGATTTTATTATTATTCTTCTGTAAGGAAATAAGAGCCTTTCCTTATTCACATGTGATTGCCTGAGACATAAAATACAGCAGAATTTAGGCCTCTGTTCTGGCTCCAGGAAAGTAGAATACAAACCCCAGAAAATAAGGAGGAGCAGGTTTATTTCTGAATAGTCGGAGATGCAGAGAGGATGTGTTGTCCCTGGGGCGCAGCCCGCGCTGGCCGCCCGCCCTGGGGACAGCCGGCTCCGTGGGATCTGCTCTTCCTTCGGGGTTGTTGTTTTCTTCCCAAGAAGCCGCCAGCTCCGCACAGGCAGGGGCTGCTCGTGCGGACGGGGCAGGCGGTTTTACCCCTGTGGCTCCGGCAGCGCTCGTGGGCAGAGCGGGAGCTGCAGCTGCCCCCGCTCCTGCAAACGCCGCCGCGACGTCCCTCTCTCCCGCGTGCTTCAACCTCTGGATCTTCCCAAACATTGCAACTAATAAAAACAGAATGATTAATAGTAATAAAAACAGGGCAGATGGATGGCAAGGCTCTGCAGCAGCCATGAGGTCCATCCCCAGCACGTGCTGCGAGCCTTTGTGCTCCGCACAGCACAGAGAGCAGCAGGGAACGCGCTCCATAAGCGAGTTTCCTTACAGTCTTTTATATATATGGAAAAAAAAAAATCCGTGGAAACTTCTTGCTCTTCCTACCTGTCACGGGTAGCACCCCTTGCTGGCGTGTACTGAGGAGCAGACGCGGCAGCGCCGTGAACGTCCAGGTATTTAGAGCCAACGGCCCGTAGAAAATCCTGCGTGACCATAAAGCTGCTGCTGGCATCGACACCAGCATGAAACCTGGCTCACTGCAGGCTATTACGGTAGTGAAAATAACTCTCCTTCCCTAATATGTGAACGAAAGTAGCTCCATGGATATTTCCTCTTGGAGCTTAGACTAAAGGCTCCCCGTTGGCACAGAATCTGGGAAGACCCTTGGGATATTACACTCCAGCTTTTATTGTGCCATTCAGATGGAGTCCATCGCTCGGGGAAGATGAAGGGATTTGGCAGCTGCCTGGGCTGGAGGTGTGCAGAGCTTTGGCAGAATACAAAAATATTCCCTGGAATGTTTTTAGCGCAGAGGCAGCAGGGCCAAACCCCGAGAGGCTTTCCCAGCTACGCACAGTGTTTAACTCACATCGTCAGGCTCTGCTATCCAGGGAATTCTGGACTGAAGAGCAGAATGGGAAAAGGAAAAAACAAGATGTGAGTCTTCCTTTTCATAGAAGCAGAAATGGAATGGGAAGACGGCCAGCACGTATGAGAGAGTGAGAACCGAGCACTGTGGCCTGCTCGGCCGCGTCACTGCCCTTCCCTGAAGGGCTGCAGCTTGTGGGAGCAACTCCGCAGTCTGTGATCTTTATTTCCCCCTGTTAAGGGTGAATATTTCCCATCAAAGCTGGTTCTCGTCACTGTTGTTATTTCCTGCATTAGACTGTTGGTCCCACCATGAAACTCCAGAGTGTCCAGGGCCACCGCGGCCGGGTGCTCCCGGTGGCCCCGCGCAGGCCGCTGAGGCCTTGTTTCTGTTGCAGAACGTGGGCTGCGACTACGAGATCGACTCCAACGCAGTCGAGGACCGCTGCGGCGTGTGCCACGGCAACGGCTCCACGTGCCAGACCGTGCAGAGGGTGTTCGAGGACAGCGAGGGGCTGGGTAAGGCCTGGGGCAGCGGCGCGGGACGCGGGGCTGGGATGGGATGGATGGAGCAAAGCGGCTTCCATGGGTCACATCCTGCATGCAGGAGGCCCTGTCCCCGTTGTAAAGGGCCTGGGATCGCTGAGGCAGGAACCCTCTGCTTTGGGAATGCTATGGGTTAGATCCAGAGGAGCCCAGGAGGGCTCAGATGGACCCTGGTGGTGACGGTGGCATTGGAGGCCATTCCTTGGGCTCATGACAAGCGCTTGCATGCGCGACATGAGGGCAGGTCTGCGCTGGTGGCATCCCGGCCTCGCGCTTGCCTTTCCCCTCCATGCTATAGGGGTGGCCGCGGCGCACGTGGGGCTCGACCGGGGATTTCGTGCAGGGATACAGACAGAAAGCACCTTCCCTTCAGAAAGAAAGGAAGGCCGCGAGCCCAGCGCGTCAGCCGCCCGCCGAAGGCCCCTGGTAGCCAAACCCTGCAGTGCAAACCAGGAACAAAATGGAGGCAAATGGAGCAAAAACAAAGCTCACGGCTGCTTGAGGGGGAAAAGCGGTTTGTTGTTTTAAATGATTTCCTTAAAACAAACACCCGTGGTCTGCAGAGCTTCCCTCTGCCTTCACCCGCAGCGCGAGGCGACGGGGTGAACACCAGCCCGTGGGTCCCGTCGCTGCAGGAACGTCCGGGGCAGAGCGCGCGGGTGGCTTAGCAAGGGAGACGTTCCTCAGAGCCAGGGCCATTCGGGAAACACGGAAATACGGCTCCCTTTCTATCGGATTGATTTGACTTGCACTCGGGAGTGAAAGGCCCACGGGTGCTGTTCTTGTGGAAGTATTTCTTTTTTTTTAATCCAAACCTGGTCGTTTTGATCAGCTTGGGTTTGAGCAGTAGCAGGGGCAGGTGTGGAGATCGTTATCTTTCCACCACTTGCTCCTCCCAAAAAAATTTCCAGCACCTGGAGATAAATCTGTGCAAGCGGGAGCCATTTTGAGGAGGTTTTGAGGGGACTTGGGGGTTGGCGAGGCCTGGTGAAGGCCAGGCAGGAGATCTGCTTCAGGCTGTGACGGGCTTTCCCACCTCAGTATGTTCGGCGCAAAATAGGGTTTGTTGCCCACGGGGAAGGAGAGGGGCTTTTACTAGAGCCCGTTGCACAGTCACAAGGATAACGCGCTGGACGTGATGCCAACAACTAGGCCTGAAGGAGGGCCGGTGCCTGGGACAGAACCCGCGGGTGTCTGAGACCAACATTCAATTGTGTTCCCAGGGTATGTCGATATTGGGATTATCCCCGTGGGAGCCCGCGAGATTAGGATTGAAGAGGTGGCCGAGGCAGGGAACTTCCTGGCCCTGCGGAGCGAGGACCCGGAGAAGTATTTCCTGAACGGCGGCTGGACCATCCAGTGGAACGGGGATTACAAGGTGGCCGGCACCACCTTTACCTACGCGAGGACGGGCAACTGGGAGAACCTCACGTCGCCAGGGCCCACCGTGGAGCCCGTGTGGATCCAGGTATCGTCCGCGCTCCCGGTGGTCACGGCCAGGGAATGTGGCAGGGCCGGGCTCCCGCAGCCGCCACGGCATGTATGTTTTTTACCCTGCTCGAGCCCTAGAAAGCAGCAGTTACTCATATGCTCCCAAGGGAAAATGCTTCTGGGCCCAGCTCAAGGATAAGGGATGGGGCCAGTAGGGATGTCACATGTCACCCACACATGCCACAAGTGACCCAGGCCTGGCTGATATGCCAAGAACATGGCCCGTGTCACCACCTCCAGCAAGGACCGCCCGGAGCGGCCTGTGCTCTCCCTGCAGCCGCTCCCGGAGCAGCCCTGGAGTTTGAGGGTGCCGGAGCACTGGAACAGGCTGCCCAGGGAGGTTGTGGAGTCTCGTTCTCTGGAGATCTTCAAACCCGCTTGGACGCAGCCCTGTGCCACGTGCTCTAGGTGACCCTGCGTGTGCAGGGGTTGGACTGGATGATCCCTAGAGGTCCCTTCCAACCCTAAGCATTCTATGATTCTATGAACTGTGACCGGCCAAATCCCTCCTGCCGGCCAGCAGTACCTGCTCCGACCCAATTCTCCGCGGAGCCGGGCCCGGCCCGCGCTGTTCCTCCAGGGATTTGCACAGTGGGGAGAATATGGAGAGGAATCGCCTGTTTCCTGAGGTGCTTCCGTGTCTTATCAGGAGCAGGCGACAAGGTGGTGCTGGTAGCAGGGCTGCGAGCACGTCCCCGCACATGCAGCACATAAAACCCCAGCGTTTCAGGATCACCAGGGCTACCCGTCCCCTGCTCTGTGCAGGGTTCAGGCCAGGACCTTCTCTGCACAGAGCAGACTGCCAAGGGAGCGGCTCCAGCAGTCACTGAATTTCCCAGTTTGTTTATTTCTAGAGTGAGCTGTTCACTCTAACCATCCCAGTACCTCCGTGCCGGCAGGAGAGTCTCTATGTTTGCCCACATCATGAGAATGGATGTTAGTTTCCCGGCAGCTGGGAAGTTGGTTAGGATTTCTAAAGGAAAAGCTCCTTTCCCAAGCGCCCCGGCTTCCCAGGAAGGAGCGCGGGCCATCCAAGGTCACTCCTCGTCCCCAGGAAGCCTTTTCCCAAACTCACGGCTGTGTGTCCCTCTTCATCGGAGCCGACTAACCCTCGCTAAACCCCTTCTGACATGCAGGAGCTGGAGCTCTGGTGCTCATCTGAAAATTACCCTGTTCTGCAAACAAATCCTACTCTATTGTTTTTCACCTTATTCCTATGGAAAAGAGTTACCAGAGGGATTTATTTTTCAGCACGGCTTATATTTTAATGAGCTTTGCGCAGCTCCGCAGGGGTTATAAATGTCTGTGCAGAGGCTAGCTGGACATTAACAGGGCACCGCGCGTTTAGGGCAGTTATTCCCGTGCCGTTCCCAGGAACCCGTTTTCCGCTGCGGTTGGCATGCCTCTGTCCCTGGAACGGCAGCCAGGGTGGGTCGGTGCTGAGGAGCCTGCAGTAGCCCCAGCTCTGCAGAAGCAGCATCCTCGTGCCCACCAAGCCCGTGTCTGCCCAGGAGGAGCCCGTGGCAGCTCTGGAGGTGACTATGGCACAGGCAGGACCAGGCTGAAGTTTCCTCTGGCACAAGATGTGGTCATTTTTGACCACTGCTGCTACAAATCCAAACAATAAGAGTCTCAACGGATTGCACAATGTGCAGTGTAAAAATGTGTCTTTGAAATCAAACCAAACAGGACGCATGAGGGAATTATGCTTAGGCCCTGGAGGTCTGCTTGATGACTGTATTTTAACCTTGTTTTTTCCCTTTTAACTACCTCTTGATAAACGAAGAAGATTGCCTCTCCTGGGTGTTCTGCCCTAATTAGTGCAACAGAAAAGGAAATAAGAGATTCCCGTAGTGAGGGGCAGTCTGGGCTCACTGATCTGGGGAGAGGAAGGGGGGAGCTTTGGGAAGGTTGGCTTGTGTCATTCTGCAGAGTCCAGATTTCCTGGCTCATTTCTGTCTGCATTTGCCTCCTCTGTGGCTTGTTCTGGTGAAGAGGGAATGACCACTGTGGTGGGCATAGAGCAGCCCTGGATATGAAGCACCAAATTCTCCCTTTTTCTTGCATGCCAAAAACCCACATCCCGCTCAAGAGCTCCATTTGGGTCCAGCACGTTGGGCAGGAGCAGAGACGCGGCTGTGCATCGGCGCAGGAGGAGCAGGGCTCCCCTGGCCGGGCTTGGTCTGGTTTACTGCAGTGTGGCCTGCGGGAGGGCTATGGCAGGGAGGGGACAGGCCACTGACAAACTGGGTAGGTCCAGCTGAACCCTGAACCCTTGCTGTGCTGTGCCCTGACATTAAAACTCTGTTTGAGCCTCACCAAGCGCTCAGGAGCCCTTTGCACCAGAGCTAACCCTGGATTGCACCTGGCAAAGTCGGGCGGCCAAGGGCTTTGCTTTTCCTCACAGAAATGGGTTTAGCAGCTGCTCAGGAGAGAACGCGAGAGGGACCCTCGGCTCGTCCTGCTCCGAGCGTTGCTTTCCCCCGCTAATGCCATCACTGGCGTGCGTAACGCCAGAAAATCTCTAGAAAGCTGTCTGGGATTTGTAACCTGACTAAAACCTTTCAACAAAAAATGTTTCAATATTCACGGAGAGGTTTTGGAAGGATGCCCTCCCTCCCGCCAGAGCTCCAAGAACAACAGAGCTTTGGCAATAATGGGAGCGCTTAGGCTGAAAAAGCAAGGCTAAACTCACAGGCTTTCGCGGGCGCTGACGGATGCTGGAGGTGCTTTGGACCACACTTATATTAGCCACTGTAGAAGCCTCTTGGTTCA
>NW_010577056.1:178554-199675 GCF_000705375.1 Tinamus guttatus | reverse complement strand
CGCGGGCGGGCCGGGGAGCCCCGGGGCGGCAGGAGGCCCCGGGTGGTGCCCTGAAACGTGGTGCAGCCCCTAAGTCCCCAGCCGGGCTCAGCAGATGGAGGTGGCGGTGGCCCCGCTGCTGTCACCCCTCCTGGCAGGGCACCGCTGCACGTGTTGCAGAGCCATGGAAACGCCTGGATCCTGGGAGCGGGTGATCCCCGCAGGCTGTGCGGGAGGCGACGTGTCCGACAGGATTGGGAAGTTGGGATCTTTCCTGCAAGATGAACGTTGCACTGCCCGTCACGAGCTTCCAGCATCGGGCAGGGATGGGGTGAGGGAGGACGAGGGAATAAACACACTGAGTCTTGTATCTTCAGCTTCATGTGGGAGAGCACAGAAGACTGTGACCTGCAAGTGGACAAGGCAAGAATACTGGCCCTTAATAAAAGCCACGAGCTGTTTCTCTACGAATACACTATAGAAGATGGAAAATACAACCAGATTCCGCTGCATGGTTGTAAGGAAGATGCACTTAAAAAGTTCCTTGAAGTTAAACATATTAGTGAGTAAATTGCAATGTCTATTCCATATGTAAAAGTTTTATAGGGCTGATTGTGTTTCATCTGCTGAAACAAGTGGAGGCAGCAAGACTGAGTGTTTGGAAAGGGTAAAATATTTTCCCACTGTTTTCTGCACATCAGTGGTCTGGAAGCCCTGCTCTCTCGAGTTATCCCTCTAATTCTAGATCTGATGGAAGGAGAATAGGGATGGGATTGTTTGCAGATCCTACAAAATCGAAATGGGTGTTTGTGTTCCGTGATCAGCAAATGTAATATGGAGTTAAAAAACACAGTGCAGGATTTAGGGCTTTGATGTTTTTGCATGTTTTTAAACAGCCTCCTTTGCTGAAATATTTTTATTTCTGAAGACAGCAACTTTTATTTAGTATTGACTGAAAGATTGTGTTTTTGTGTCTTTCTTTGTCCTTTGCAGTAGCACATATTAAGTGTCCAGCTGTGTTTTAGAGAACTGTTCAAGTGTTAGTGCTGCAGATATAAAATCTGAGACTAAGATGCCAGGGCTAGGCACACACAAAGCCAAACTTCTTCTAAGTTGGTAGCTGAGGAAATGAATTTGAGCTGATATTTTATTATGATACATTTACAGTCAAAACTGTGAGTTTGTTTGCATCCTAAAAGATTGTCTTTAAAATTGCAGGTCTGTCTTCAGTTTGGTCCTCCAAGATCCTGTCTTTTAAGGACAACACAGGCATTCTTCTGCTCAATAACTTTCTTCTTGTGCGGTTTACCTTTCCTGGAGAGCTCTTGTACTCAGAGCAATGTGACTGCTTTACCCTTGATGTTCCTCCGCAAGCTTTGGAAAGAATAACAGATACACATTTCTGCAGGGGAGTTCTGTTTCTATTAGATAGTTCTGGCTGGATTTGTATCCTTTGTGGTAGAGACTAGGTCTATGGTCTGGAAGAAAAAACACAGGTTTTGTTTAAGAATTCTGCCAGGGTTTAACACAAACTTCATTAAATCCTCTCTATTTCGAAGATGCTTTCAACAAAAGGATGGCGGGTAAAGTAGCAGTCATTGTAGTAAAAAAAAAAAAAAAGTCAAAGTTTAAAATCAGAGCTTATTGCCTTCCAACCAAGGTTCTCTGAGCACTGAAACAAGTTAATGTTACCGTATTTGTTGTGTTCATTGTCATTTGTTGCTGTGTTCTTCAGCTTTTAAACCATTTGGTACAGGGTTGCATTAAAACAAGCCCAAGATTCAGAAAGACTTCTTAATTTTACAATAGTTTGTTAAACTGTGTGCCTAGTGTGAAAAGCACTGCATTTATTTCCAAGATGAATGATAGGCATTAGAACAAGCAAGCAGAAATGCACTTGCAGCGTGCAGAGTTCATCCTAGTTCGCCTCTAAACCCCGCTTGTGTTCGAGTTCGGAATTCCCTGTCCTCTCCCGTGCGGATTCCCGGCGTTTCCTTGACGCTGTTCCAAGATGTGTTTGACGCGTTCGATGGCGCGCGCCTGGCCCTCGTGGATGTGGCGCTGCGGGACGGGGACGCGGCCGCCCCGCTGCCGCTCGCTGCCATCCAAGTGTCCCTCGATCTCGGCGTCGCCGTCGTCATCGGTTCTTCCAACTGCGCCGTGGCTGTGGATCTGAACACGTATTTCAGGTATCCTTGCAACAGAATTCCTACATCCAAATTTTGAGGAAAAACTCACGTTAAGCAATTTCCTAATCTCAGTGCTCCAGCAGCTCAGACGCTGTCAGCTTTGTATACTGAGTCCTGGCTCTGACAGGTCAAAAGTAATTTTTAAAAATCACTTTTCTTTAAAGATTGCCAGTTTGCTTCTGTTTCTTTTTAAAATAGGTATAGTGGGTTTTTGTTTTTTCTGGGCTGTGAGCTGTTTGTTCCTGCCGATGGTATTTGGTAGCACATTTGGAAATACTATAGGGCGTGGAATTGTTAAACTGTTCTGTCACAGCTGTACACTTTCTGCTTGATGAAATAGGCCCAGGTTGTAATTTGAAGGTTGTGCGTCTGGAAGGAAATAACATCAGGTTTTGGCGGTTTATATGGACAGTTAAGTGAATGATGCTCATTTGAGAGGAAATTGCTTCTCTGTGATAGCTCCATTTTTTTTTGATTTATTTCCAATTTCAGTTGCATCTTTGCGATGGAATGGTTAGATATGAAAGAAACAAAAACTTAAATTATGAGGTAGCGAAAACGAAACTTCTGTATTTCTTTCTTTGCAGACAGTTTCCTAAGCATTTGCTGTGCAAGGTGGATCCTGAAAGTCTTCCACTAAAACCCCCCGAAGGACTCGACGAGGACGACCTTGCTAGTTCTGATTACAGCATGGAGCTTCTGTCGTCACCTTTTCGGACTGACAGGTACAGCGTGACGGGGCCTTCCCAGGAGGGCTGCGTTCTGCCTCCCGCAGGGTAGTGAGCACTGAACTGCCAGGTGTCAAAACTGGAGGTGTTACACAAGGAATCAAACGTGTGAAGGCTCATCCTGCTTTAATGGTAGGATGTGGCAGGAGAAGGACCAAGACAACTGTACATGTGTCACTGAACAAGCTCAAATAGTAGTTACTATTTGCTGAATGGGAATAAGTTTGGGCCAGTATTGGCAGATTTTTGTTTCTTTACAGTTTACTGCATGTTTAATGCAGATGAATACACATGCACTTCAAATAACTTTTTCTTCAGGTAAAACATTTTATCTATGTTGCAAACTTTAGTAATGGAGGAATTGAAGTCATAATTAGTATTATTAGTATTAAGTGAAGGCAGTAACTGTTCACTCCCATGAATTCATTTCATTCTACTGAAAATATTTTTTAATTGAGAGTATTTTCTGTGAAGAAAAGAAAAGGCTTCCAGTCAAAATACTAAACTTAGTGGACTTTATCAGCTAATGTGATTGTTCTACTTGACTGCAGTCAGTATTTGAATAGAAATAAACTGGGGACATGCTAAGGCTAGACCACAAGATGCTGTGTGTAATCTGTAAATCTAAATGTGTATTATTTGGCTGACAAAGATTTAAAAGTTGATTGTCCTGACATAATAGCTGGTATTTTAGGTAACTTGTTTTCCTTCGTGCCAGGTCCTGGAAAGCACACTTATCCTCGCTGAGTGATGCAATCAGGAGGAGAAAACCAGACAATCCAGACTTGGTGTACGGCAGTTTGCCTTGGTACGAGTATCTGCCCCATCTGGAATGTCACGAGTCCCTCCTGTATGGAAGCTACGAGGCGGCCGTGGCCGCCGCAGCGCAGGGCCCCACGTGGGACCCTTCCAAAGAAGCAGGACACGACGGTGCAAGGAGCTGCGATGGGAGGCAGCAGTGGGTGCAGATCCCTGCCGAGGGATCCCCGGAGCTGGTGAAACTGGAGTGTAAATCTGTGACTGCCTTTAAAGCGCTGTTTGTGCTCTTAACAAGTGACCAAGAATTGACTGTTGCTCTCTGGGATTTAGTGTCACAAGATGTGACTTACCACCACTTCGGCAAAAACTGTGTTTATGTGGATTGTGGAGAAACCCCACTGTGTTTACTTCTGACAGGTGAGATTCGTTGTGGTTGTTCTGATGTAAAAAACATTGTTTGCAGTGCCACTCTTTACCGTCTCTCACTGCTGTTTGCTAATTTTTAATGCATTCCCGATGAGGTAAAATCCAAGTGGAGCAACTACAACTTGGTAGCATCATTTTGAAAGAGAGACAGCAGGTATAAATGTTGCTATGTAGCAACTTGCTTACATTAATTGTCATCTGATTCTTCTATTTAGAGCATGGTCTCTCCTTGGTTCTGTTCGGTTTGACTCAAGAGGAGTTCCTGAACAGGCTGATGATCTACGGCAGCGCGGGGGTCGTCGATGCCGTGTGTCACCTCAACGGCTGGGGACGATGCTCCATTCCTATGCACGCGCTCGAGGTAAACAAGCTCGCCGCACAGCTGAGCTTTGCCAGGCTCTAATCCCACTTTTAGAGATCCCTGGTTATGAAGATATCCCTCCAGAAGCCTGGGGCTCTCCAACAGCCTGAGCACCCCGTCGTTCAGTGCCCAGGGGGAATGTTTGCAGTCACCCTTGGAGAGCTGGGGAGAGACATTTCGTGGAGTTTTGGCAGGGGGATTATTTTGAGGGTGGGATGGTAAGTAGGTGGTTAGGGAGCTTTTCCGTAGCAGTTTAAAGTTGCTGGCAGCATATTCAAAGTCACGATTCTCACACTGTTTATTTTACCTCCCTGAGAAGACTTTAATAAACTGCTGAATTAGCATTGTCCCTTCAAAACTAGAGGGGTAGGGTTGTCTGCAAAACCTACCAGAGGAGCACGGCAGGCGTCTCACCAATAACCGTGTTAGCTGAAGCTGCGGTTATGCCCACAGTTTAAATGTCTTTTTCTTTTTTTCCCCTACTTGTGTACTTAATCACTGAATATGGAGGAAAACATTAGCATTAATTGTACAATATGCATTTTTAGAATATATGTAGAATATACATGTAGAATAATAGTGTTGCTGCATATTTGTCTAGGCTGGTTTGAAGAACCGTCAGCTGGACACAGTAGACTTGTTTTTAAAAAGCAAAGAAGGTCTTTTCAGTCTTTCTGCAAGCGGCTCTGGAACTGAGCAGACTACTGAAAATGCATCTCAGGTATTCCTGAAAAGTGAGTAAAATACTTCAAGCTACATTGAGGTTTAAATGTGATTACCTTTCTGCTTTTGGGGGGAGCGGGGCATTGATGGTAGTCTGTTGACTTACCTTTTGTACGATGCTATATTGTGGCTTTTCTGCTCCTGGAAAATGCAAAAAGTAGTGTATGAGGTCTGGGCTTTGGCTGTGTTCTAATATCTGCATTCCAAGATCTATATTCCAAGCATTTTGATATGAAAGCAAAGCATGTTTCCCATATTTTTTGACAGATGTTAGAAGATCTTAGTAAGGATTCTGATTTACGTCTGTGTGTGAAATAATCCATCATAGCGTAGATGTACATGTTTAAACTTTTTTTTATATATAAATATTGCAGATTTGGAAGAGCTAAGGCCAGCCTTGAATTTGCTTTACTCAGCAGTCAGAGAAAATGATTTGGAAACTCAAAGCAAGCACTTCTCTGAGCAGCTGCTAAACCTCACGTTGACCTTCCTTAACAAACAACTTGCAGGAATTTTTGAGCATACAGAGGGTAAGAAAACTAATGTGAAATCACCTAGTAATATAGTGTGTCATTGTTTAGCTGGAGTGAGAACATCCTGGTTTTTAGACTGAAAGCCTGAATTTGCTTAGAATTGACAAAAATCCTTGGGCTAGAGTTAAGTGAATGAAAGACGTTATCTAAGGAGGAAGCCTGAGAAATTAATCTGAATATAACATGCGTGTTGGCCTGAACAGCTGTGATACAAATAGAGCCTTTTGATCAGGCTTTCAGGTCAGACTGCGTGTTTGGTTGTAATGGGGCTTCTGGGTGTGTAAGAAGGGGAGAATTGGCCTCGAAGGCCCTCCAGGTTGCTTCGTGTAGCTTGATGTAGGGCACTGAAATGCTCCTTGGCTGTGTGTGACTGCCTCAGCGGGACGTTTTAGCGGGGGGACCAGCAGGCCACACATCCTAAAGCAGAATTGGCTTCTCTCGACAGTAAAAAATGCAGGCCATTGATTCTTGGTTTTAACATTCTTTTTTAAGCATGATTTTGCATAGTCTGCACTTCTTAGTAGATGAATATTATGGCAGAGTGTCCCTGCATTTTTAAGAGGACTCATTTGGCTAATAAGTAGTGGACTTGATTAAAAATCCCTTTGTCCTCTCTGGTCCCTGGAGCAGGGAGATGTCTGGGGCGCTGGTTGGGTTGTGACTGTGTCCCAACAGGGGTGGTCTGGGAACCTGAAGTCTTCTCTGCCCTGAGCTTTAGTTTATTAAAGTAGGGAGAATGCATCCAGTGTTGATAAGCAGCGGGAGTGCTGTATTAATTATTAATTTCCATTTAACTGATATCCTGGGTGTTCTCAGCAGAACCTGATGAATACCTGCAGAAGGCTGCACGCATTTTATCGGATTATATTATTGACCTCAGAGCATTTATGAAGCTTCCTCGAGTGCAGACGAGTGCCGTGAACGCAGGAAGTGATCTTGAGGAGGATGAAGACGTGCTGGTAATAGAGGAAAGCGAGAAGTGGGAGAAACTAGAAACAGAGGTAAAAATGCATAATGGCTTTTAAAGCGTTAGTTAGAATGTATCGAAGGATATGATTAATATGAAAATGTCTGCAAAGGATTGTGAAAAAGTCAAAATAGGGAACAAAGTTAGTAATGTTGTAGATTAACAGGGTCACTTTCTTCCAAAGTATTCTTCTCTTCCAGGAAATTATTGCCGATGCCATTTTAAGCAACAGAGTACCTGAGGCCCAGGCCTTCTTTCATATTCGTCAGCATCCTGCTGAAGATATTACAGAATTTATTCAGACAGGTTTGAATTTGGTCTATGACCGTCTCCTGAAGGGCAATACCGAAGAGGCCTCAAAACTTCTAAGAAACATGGTGAGAGTTGTTCAATAAATATACTGGTAAATCTAAACCCTTCTTTATGACAAATGAAGTAAATGTGTGTGTGTGTGTGTGTGCGTGTGTGAGAAGCAGGGTCTTAGCTTTCCTATGTTAGGATTCTACCAAATGTATTCTGTACAATTAAGAAAAAGTTTCTGTGCTTTGCAAAGAAAGCAGATGTTTTTATTCTGTCAATATACAGCTCTGTCTGTACTGTTTGCGTTCAGATAACGTGTTCTTTTTTGGTAGGGATTTGATGTGAAGAAAGAATTGCGAAAGATATGTTTCTACACGGTTGATAAGAATGTGCGAGATCTGCTGGTAAGTCCTTTTAAGGCCTTTTTTGTCTGTCTGATATTCTTGGCTCTGAAAACTTTCTGATTTACACAGAGAAAAATATTGTGTTGAACATGCTTTCAGCATGGGAACAAGCTGGGTTTGTTTCACCATCCGTGAAATGTAGCTGCCACCATTGACATACCTATGGTCTTTTGTATTTGCAGTTAAAATGCCATTTCTTTATTTTGGTTCTGGTCTACTTCTCATCTACTTGCACAAAGTATCAAATCCTGGCCCTCTTGAAATTTAAATATAAATATATTGATTAATGAACCCACCATTCTTTTCGTATAGTTTGTTAACTCTTTACACTTGCATAATTATTTGCAACTTTAATATATGATAAGTAGAGGAAAAACTGTAACTGGAGCTAATACTTTATTTTGAATTAAAGGTGAAAGTTTTAGAAGAAGAAAATTATTTTTCCGAAAAAGAGAAGAGAATGATAGATTTTGTGCATCAGGTTGAAAACTTTTATTCGGAATCCCTCCAAGAAAATACAGAGATTCAGACTTTCTCTAGGTAATGTGGCTTATAGATTTAGAATTGTTAATTAATAAAGTTAATAGACTTTAAAATATGTTGGCTTCTGGGTTCCATATGATTTACTGCATTGACAAATTCAGTCTTCTGTAACGTTGTTTGTGTCATCCAGCTCTTCGTTTGCAGAAGTAAGGATCGGTAGAAGAATTTATTACTTTTTCATGAATGTGACAATTGCTGTCATGTTCTTTCCAGACTAAGTCATGACTTAGTATTGTTAATGCAGTGGAGGTCTTCTGTTCGTGTTATCCACATAAATGAAGCATATTTAATAGCTAAGAATATTATTAGAATTGTTGGTCAAGTGGAACTTGTTGAGGTGGAATGCTTGCTCCATTTTTTGATATGATATCCATAACATAGCAACATTATGTGACTTAGAGAAACTTCTTACTGATTGTTCTCTTTTTAAAATTAAACAATTTTAAAATGTTATCATACTTACTATTTAGTGTGTCAGTTTTGGAAGAGTTATTCTTTGCTGATTGTTTTTCTATGTGCTGTCACTCTTGACTGAAATAAATCCCTCTACCACTTCTAGAGCTCCCTTCAAAAAGCAACTAGCAAAACTTACTGATCCTTTCATCATCTCTTGTTTTTTAAAGAGTAGTAGAATATGTATTAATGGAAAACTTCATTGCAGTTTCACGAACTGGAGAAAGGAAGATTTTTCCAGACATACAGCTGTTTTAGACTCATTCCTGAATTGTGATAAACCTCAGGTTCACAATAGAGAATTCCGGGTGATGTTTGACTGGGCCCAGTGGTGGGATGAGCTTATTCAGGAAATGATTCTTCTCCCCAGAAAAACACGCGAAGGCAAGTACTGGAGAACTAAAGAGTTTAAGAAAATGTGAATTAAAAACTTGAGAGTCTTTGAGGTACTGTAATGTGGCTGCGTTGGGATGGCAGTGAGACAAGCAAAGCTCTGTGCTACCCAGTAAGTCACTTAGTTTTTGTCAGTGAAAAAGGCTAAGTTGCAGGTTGAGTCAGAAGCAAACTGTTCTGCCTGTTGTGTTCTGATGGCCGTTGTGTTTTTCTTGGAGAGAAGAGGTGGAACCAGCTGAAAAAACGACTTGAAATTTGTTGTAAATGATATAACCCTCTATTTTTTGTAAAACTAGTTACCAGGTAGTGTTGTATTTAGCTTTTCCACTGTAGATCTCTAACTATCTGTAGCAGTATCCAGTGTTCGCAACAGTATTTAGATGTAACTGATCATCATCATCTTTGCAAAAAAAAATACTAGTTCATTAATATTATATGCACGTATAAAGAAATGTCAATATTTCCCTAAATAGTGATTGTGAGGATTTCTTCTTTTTGTGTGCACTTTTTTAAAAACGCAGAATTGAAGAGCTGTAACCCTGCGGTTCTCTGGAGGCATCTGACCGCCCGGCATGACTGGCTTAGTCTGTGTGCATGGATCGAAGAATCTGAGCCCCACCAGGCTTCACGTGGAGCAGAGAACTGGCCCCCGCTGACTCCAGACATTGTTGACAAAAACATGTTATGTAGTGGCTACATGAGAAATGAAATATTAACCAAACTGGCGAGGTATGTTCCCTTCCTGAGTTATGCTAATTCTCTATTTTATGCGGAACCAAAATCAAATTATTCTAGAAGTACATGTTAATAAAATCCTCCATACGTATTAATTTTTATATAGTATTTGGTGCCCTTTTTTAAAACAGCACGAATCCTTTAATAAATTTAATCTTCTGCTTGTACTTTCAATGCTCTGAAAGCAGTTGAAATGCTCCCAAAAAGATTATATTCTTGCTGCCCATTTTAATGTAATATTTCACCTTTTGCACCTCTTTCTCTCCAGTAAATGATAGCATGTAAGATACTGGTAGAGTGCTGTCAAAATTTGTGTGTTTTGGTGTGTTATGCTTGCCTTGGTAATTCAATAATTTCCAGAAGATCTGCATTCTTGTTTTGAATTCAAAACACATTTCCAAACTTCTGAAAGAGATAGCGGCCTCATCTGTGTGTATCCTTTTTCTTTTCTTTTTTTTTTCTCCGATAGAAATGGAATTTTTGTTCTTTCTGAATTAGAAGATTTTGAACTTCTGCTCCAAAGATTGTCTTACCTTGGGGGAGTAATGCAGAATCCTCACCCTGTTCCAAAATACAACACTGCAAGTGGTTTGGACTTCCATACGCGTTTTGTCCTTCACTGTTTAGAACGTAATTTGCAGTATCTATTATACACTTACTTAGACTATTACAGGTATGAACACTTTATTCATCCACCAAATTACATGCCTATTTGAATAGTAAAACACAACCTTAATGACTTTTTCCTAGGACTTTGCTGACTGGCAAGAGAGACTGCTCAAGTCACAGCATCGTTCCATGAAAAGCTGGGGCTGTGTCTTAGATTTCATGCTCTATTTTGAAGCTTTATTCCTGTTGTCTTGTCATGATTATTTGCCTGTCAGCCAGTAAAGGAAACAATTATATGTTTAATGAGTAAAACTGTAAGGAATGCAGTCTTGAGTGAGCCAAACTAACTTGTTCTTCAGAAAATATCTCACTTAAGCACAGATATGGGTTTATTTGCCAGTGCATTGGCAAATGAAGGAATTTCTGGTTTCCATCTAAATTAGGACTAGTTGGAATTAGAAGAGGAGAAAGAAATGCCAAGTTTTGGAACTGTCTGTTTACTTTGCATGTAAAAAATGCCTCGAAATAAAAAATTCTTAGTTGTAATGCCAATCTCACAGTGCAATTGAGTAAGCAGGTAGAAGTGGGATAAAGGAAAGCCCACAAATCACTTAAATTAGTTCCATGAAATATTCATACTATACAAAGAGTGCTTTTTATTAATTGAGCCCCTTCTTTGGGAACTGTTTGGGCTTGTCAACCTAGAAAATACTACTTACATTGCAGAAGCAAGGAAGCAAGCACAGCCTTAGGGAAGGGAATTGCCAGAGATGGCATGAGTTGGAGCTGCACGTCTTGTATTGATGGGTGGCAGGGTTTGGCTCGGTCATTATAATGAAAAGAATCCCTCTATCACCCAGTGAGATGCTCACTGAGGCAGAGGTGGCGGTTTCCATGGATGAGTATTGTGTTTTCACTGTTGTTTTCAACTTGTTTACAGTTTAACTCCTTCAAACTGTCCTATTTTGGATAACAAGGAATTGCATGAAGCTCATCCCTGGTTTGAGTTCCTTGTGCAGTGTCGAGGGGTGGCCAGTAACCCACGAGGTAGGAGCTAGGGCCAGTGTCTATACTGCTCTGGGTTTATCCGCTGTTCTGCTGCAGACTCTTTCACCATAGTAATTAATTTAAGAGATGAGGAACCAATGCACACACACACACTGAGGATAACTCCTACTCTAACAGTTCTGAGTATTGTACATGGAGGTTTGGAGACTGTAGATATGTCAGCATTGGTTTGTGTATGAACATCCTATTTTAATAAAAGGCTGACCAGAAATGAATGCACAAGAAGTGAATACACATTAAAATTATAGCTACTTCCGATGTTCAGGTGCTTTTTGGCTTCCTTGCTCCTTAGATTGTCTTCACTTGGTTCACAACATTTTTTAGTTAACTATTGAAAATCACTAGATTGTGCCCTTAATTTACTTAACTCTTTTTGAAAAACCCTTTGTGTTTTGAGGAGGCACATATTAATAGGTGATAAAAGTAATGATCAAGTACAGTGCATTTTTTTTTTCAGGAAATGTGAGTACCATTAGTAATGAAATGCAAAAATGAGGGACTTAATCCAAATGAATCTTTATAGGTAGAACTGTATATTAAAGCTTAATACAAACTAAAGGGGCTTGCCTGTGTTGTGAGTGACCCAAGAAAATCTCCACTATTAACAACAAATACATAGAAAATTCAACCTGTTTCTTAGTTATAGAACAGTTTTAAGCAGAAATGAATAATAGCAGGTTTTTTTGTGTGTTTATTTGTTTTTCATTAAATTAAATCTCGTTTTTCTCCTTCTAGATCCAAAGATGATTTTTCAGGCTAGTCTGGCAAATGCTCAGATATTGATTCCTAGTAATCAAGCCAGTGTGAACAGCATGTTGCTGGAAGGACGTACCCTGCTAGCGCTTGCAACCACCATGTATGCACCCGGGGGTGTTGATCAGGTACTGCCTGCAGAGAAGTGTTGGCAAGTTTTTGGAGCTTTTGCTTGATGTTGAAAATTGGAATTAATAAGTTGCAGAAAATGAGTTCACAAATGTCATCGTGTGTTTCTTCTCCTGCAAAAGCCTGTGTTTGGTGCTGTGTGTTTCAATTTTAGCTACCTAAATGCTGCTTTCTCAGTGGAGTGCCTCAAAGTAACAGAGCTTAGGAATAGCAAGGCCTAGTGGATATGAGTTGGATTATATTATTGTAGTAATAATGCATGTGTTGTTAATACAGACAGCTTTGTGGTATATAACAGAGTAGCCTAAACCTAAAGTTCTTTTTGAAGTTTTGTCTGATATAGCTTATCAGGATTTTTCAGAATATTTTTTCTGTGTTATTATCATATGCCAAATACCCCTGAATTAGATAGTTTGGCCCATTCAAAGATTGTTTTATTACTATCTAATGCAGTTATTTATTCTGAGTGAAATAATCTTACTTCTTTTTGTTATAGGTTCTTCAGAGCGAAGATAAGGAAAAAAGTGTGAAGAAAGTTGATCCACAGCTCTTAAAAATGGCACTGACTCCTTATCCCAAGCTCAAAGCTGCTCTCTTTCCCCAGTGTACTTCTCATGGAATTTTGCCACCTGACATCTCTCTCTACCACCTTATTCAGGTATCTTTTATTTATTTATTTTTTTATTTATGAGCTGTTTGGCAAAAGAAAAGTAAACTGAGAGTTAGCTAAATCCTGATGGGCAGGGACCGTGTTGTTTTCTTGGAATCCTTAGCTGGGACTAAAGTTTATAGCTGTATATACATATATATATTTTTTTTTTCCGTAAATGGTATCTCAGTACTAGCTACAAGTCTGGCATTTTTAATCCAGCCATATACAGACATCTGCGGTGCTTAATTTCAGCAGGGGTTGAGTGTGACCATCCCAGCATGTCAGAAAAGTATTTTTCTTGCTGTATGTATTTGCAATGTATATTCTTGCTTTAAGCAGGAACGAGGCTATTTGTTATTATTAAAAATTGTAAGGGAAATTCTAACTTAGAATTAGAGGATAGTGTCTCCCGGGATGCTACGATAGACATTTCTCAGCAAATACCTTCTGCTTGAGATATGTGGCATGAAGTGACAAACTGATAGCTGGAAGAAATACTGTGAATCATTTGTCGTTAGGAAAGCGGTACTTTGCTAAGATCACAGTTGCACAAAGTGCAGTGTTCGTTCCTGTTTCCTTAGGCTGAAGTGCAGGTATCTCCCTGTACTGGTGTGCAGTCTGGTCCTGCATGAGTAGCTAACTCTTGAGCGGAGCAGGCCCGTTGGGCTCCCTGCTGCTGCAGCTCCCTGTGGTCTGCTCTGCTCTGCTCTGATGTCAAAACCTGACCTGACCAAGTGTATTTTGTGTCTAATCTTTCAGTCATTAGTGCCCTTTAATCCCACTAAATTGTTTGGCTGGCAGTCAACAAATACTCTTGCTTCATCAGGTATGTCTCTCTTTTTTTTTTTTATGCTTTGTTAAGCTGTTTGCCTCATAAAATACCTTCGGTTGAATCGTTTGGCTGATAAACCCATTCAAAAAGATGTTCCTTTTATAAAACCATCTAAATAAAAAAACCCCAAACCCTAATTTTACTAAAAATTTGCTTTGAAATTAAATCATGTTTAAGTTGATTGTCTTTTTTCCCCTAAGCTCTTAGTTCTTCACAGATACGAGATATTTTTCAAAGGCACCATGAGATAGGAAAACATTATTTTTTTGTTGTTGTTTTAAAGGCCAATTGAGAAGGCCATTCTAAGAAGAAATGATCTGATCATGACTATTAGGAAAAGTTAATGCTTGAGTGTTTTTTTTTTTTTTTTTAACACAGTGAGAACTGGAATTCTAGTTGGATTTGATATGTTGAAGTATGTTAAATTAGAGCAAGAGAGGTATTTGGTTATCATTTCATGTTCAGTAGCTGAAAGCCATTTCCTGTGTTTAAGTCAACTGTTTGTCAGCTCATAAAAATGTTGATATTCTTTCTAGATACATCAAGTGATTTTCCTCATTTTTCTTCCCCTGAATTGGTGAACAAATATGCTATAATGGAACGACTGGACTTTTTGTACTATTTGCACCATGGACGTCCATCATTTGCCTTTGGTACATTTTTGGTCCAGCAATTAGTAAAGAGCAAATCCCCCAAACAGTTGTAAGTCTTCTGAAAATGCTATTTGGATTGTTCTTTTGATGTTACAACCTAGCACAAAAAGTACATTAATCCTCTGTGACAGTAAAAGGCGTGTGGCGCAGATCATCCCAAGAGCACAAAATAATATACATGGTAACCTCTTGAAATATTAGGTCCTGGGAATCTGTTCAGTCTAGCATTTGGTAGTACAGAAATAAAATATCATCAAGAGATGAGCTTTGGTTTGAATTACTAAATAATATCCACACAATGAAAGCAAGGAATTTAAAATGTTGTGGTTACATCAGACACAGATAGGCTTCCAGGGAAATGAACTTCTAGGTCACTTAGTAGAAAAAAAGATGCCGCTTTGACAAGTAGTGAGAATGAATTTAAACTTCATGTCAGACTCCAGCATCCCTATATTTTTCAGTTAGTAGGATGGCAAACTTTCCGGCATCCAGGGAGCCAGCCACTGCACTGAAGTCTGCGCAGTTAATTCAGTGCAATCCACAAATCAGTTTCAGGTTAGTGCTGCAGTGCTTAGGATGTAAATTCTGCAGTGGAGTAGTTTATACGAAAAACTTTTATATTATTAGCTATATTGTCATTTGCTTTGGCTTTAGTTTTTAATTGAAGTCTATTAAATTTCAAACTCTGCCTGCCCTTTGCACATTTATCACATACAAGGCTTTATTCTCATACCTACATTCATTCTAAATGTGAAATTGTTGATTAGTAAATACCTCCCATGCCACAAAAGCCTTGTAAGGTTAGAGCACTCAGAGCACTTTTTTTAAATAGGGAATATTTGTATCTGTCAGATCAGTAGAAAATTACATGTATTCACTGGTGTTTGTTTCCTTCTAGGATCCAGCAAGCAGGAAAGGAGGCCTATGGCTTAGCCATCTCTTTCTTTCATATACCTTCAATAGGAGCAGCCTGTGTTTGTTTTCTAGAATTGCTTGGTCTCGACAGCCTCAAACTCAGAGTTGATCTTAAAGTTGCAAACCTAATTTTCAGTTATAAAACTAAAAATGAGGAATCTCAGCACAATACAATAAGAGAATCTTTTGGTAAGCGTGTTCTTTGTTTTAAAATGAATAACATATATCAATTGGGATGAGAAGCAGAGAGGGACTGAAAGAAGGTGCCTAATCTCTCAGGACAAATAAGGTTATTCTTTGAAGAGCCAAGAATTTTGCTGCTCTGATATTGCTGCTGCTTAGAAGTGCTCAAGGTGCAGCCAGAACCTGGCAAAGCCAGCAGGCCAGGAAGGCTGCACTGTTCTGAGCTGTCTCTAATGGAGAGAGTCAAAGAGCTGTCCAAGGCTCAGGGTAGGTTTTAGTAAGATTTAGCCTAAAGTTTTAAATATAACTAGAGGATTAAATAGAGGGTTGTTAACAAATCACTTCTTCTTACTTGAATTCTATCTTACAACTCTATTAAAATCAAATGTTTGAAACTAAGAAGACATTAAATTTGTCCTAGAAATAGTCTTAGATTGTACGCACAGTTCTGTAGATTTTTTTTTTTTGGGAAAAAAATGGGATTAATTTTCATTTTTCTTTTAGTCCTTGATTGGGATTATAGCTCAGACTTACTAAAAAAGTAAATGTTTAGATGATTTGAAAGCTAAAATTCTTGTTCAAAAATCATATAGGCACTTTGTACCTGACAATGCATTTACTGAACAGTTTATATTTGGAAGACTCAAACTTCTTGCTTACTCTGCTACTGTCGAAAATATTTCTGTAATGCCAAAATACTAATAGTAATACATTCTTTCAAACAGTTGAAAAGTTAACAAAATTGGCTGATGCTGAAAAAGCAACAGCAGCAGCAGCAGAAATTCTTACCTGTTTAGAAGAAGCCTTTTGGGATACAGTTGAGCATCAAGGAGTAAATAAGTGAGTAAAAATGATTTTTTATTTTATTTTTTGTGCTAAAAATTGACCTTGAGCACTGAATGTTAACATTTGTATATTTGGGCATTATTAAAGAGATCTGTTTATATTTTATTGCAGGAAATTGTGTAACAGAATTTGGATTTAGGATATAATCTGAGTGTTTCAAGCGATAGAGGTAGTAGATGTGTAGTGCAAGGATAATGAAATGCAGTCAGCATTTTGAAATTCCTGCTCTGCAGCAGTTTGCAGCACTGTGGCTCAGGAGGAAAGATTGCTGAAATCTTTTCCAAATGTAGATTTTCAAGCCTGGGCGGTGACCCTGCCTTGGTGAGAGCGTGCACAGAGAATGAAACCTGGAAGCTCCTTAGTGGAATCTGATATAATCCATAACACAGTATATGGAAATGCTTGTGTTGATGTTTGCAGGCAGTGCACCTCAGACTTGCACATTATTACCACTGGATTAAAATTACCACATTAATGCAGCTGAATCGCAAAAGCTTGTTCTTTTGTCTCTTTCTTTTTTCTTTTTTTTTTCTTTTTTTTTCTGCTTTTAGATACATGAAGGTAGAAGCAGAAATACTGAGTTAAAGTTGTCATTAAATTCCCTGCAGGCTGTCTAATGACTCTAGAAGGCAGTGGTCTTTGGTGATGCAGTTCTGTAAGCTCCATAATACCCGGCTGAGCACATCGTACCTAAAGGAATGTGCTAAATGCAACGACTGGCTGCAGTTCATCATCCAAACCCAGCTGTACAGCTACCAGCCAGATGAGGTAAGCCCTCTGCAGGGGATAAACTGGGAGCTCTTCATGCAAGGATGCTCTTTGTGGTGGTCTCTTTGAAATAAATAAAGAAAAAAAATTAAGAAAGAAATATTTGTGTAAAAGGATGTCACATTGCAGGGACGATATAAAATTGAAACCTAATCAGTTTCCATCGATTTAAAAATTGCCTCAGGATGTTTGATATTCTCTGTTTGTGATCCCTCTACAGCTGGGTTCCACCACTTTTCTACTTTTCTCTGCCTCTTGGAAGGAAGTACTTAGTACATCCTGCCTCCTTCCCTCTCATTCTCCTTAAATTTTGCTTTATATAGCTGCTTTTGATTCTGTTTTCCTAGGTGATTTCTCTGCTTCAAGACTTCACTCCAGTTTTACGAGATCACTTGACGTTGGCGTGGGAGAAGCTCCCGGTTTCGTGCCCTGCCAGGGGCAGCTCCCTGAGCGGTGCCAGGGAGCTGGGGAGCAGCAGCGGGGAGAGCCTGTTCCAAATCCTCCTGCAGTGTCAGGGGAACCCCAACCCTTCTCGTTTCCTTTTGACTGAAGGAATGAGGCAGCATTCTCCCTTTCTGAGTGTATTAGCAGCATGTTTTCAAGTGAGTATTGATTAAATTACTTATCTTCTGGAGGTATGAATAATACAGACATTTTTATTGTACATAATTATGTGAATGTTAGATATGCAGGCTGTATTCATCAAGTTTTTCTCAGTTCTGATAGTAATTGTTGTGATTGGGATGATGTACTTGGTTGAGTGATATTTAATGAAGTGACATTTGTCTTCTGGTTGTTATAAAGCTATTGTCTGTGTCTACTCGGCAGGATGCCAACGTTATCCATTGCCTCTGTGTTTGGGTAATTACTACTGTGGATAATGTTACCAGAGCTGAAGCAACAAACCATATTCAAAGCTCAGTAGAAAATCATGAATGGGATCTTAATGACCTGTCAATTATCTGGAAGGTGCTTTTAAGAAAGGAAAAAAGTAAAACACTTATAAATGGCTTTCAGCTCTTTTTAAAGGTAAGGTCATGTCTTTTTAGTATTCCCCTTCACTCTATCTCCGACCTTGGTAGGGGAGGAGGTTGCCCATAGATTCTCCCACTGTCTTGCCATTTTTAGGCCGGGCATTGGGTATAATCCAGGAGAGGTCCTGGCCAAATAAGAACATTTTTGAATGGAAGTTCTTGCAACTGTTACGAATTTGCAAATCATATATCAAGCTTGCTTGCTGTTCTAAATAAGTGAAAACTTTGTTGCTCTGGCACTGAGGAACACATTGGCATTCGTTCGTTGGTGTACTTCATTGGTGTGAATTACAGCCTGTTTTTGTATCTTAAAGGATTCCCCTTTACTCTCTATCTTGGACATGTATGAGCTATGTATGAACTTCAAAAAATACGCTGAAGCGAAAACAAAACTGGACATGTTTCAGACAAGTCTCATGGAAGTAAGTAGCATTCATTTTCTGTAAATGTCTTTGTCTGGGTCTTCTTGTATTAGAATGGGATAGTCACCTAATGTCATATATGAAAAAAATGAAAAAGCTTAGAATAGTCTAGCAGCAAATTTGTGAAGTAACTGGTTTCAGCAGATTCTCTTTAGTCCTGGCGATGGAGGGAAAATATTTTTGGCTGTTCAATGCCCATGTTGCATTTTGTTTCAAGTGATATGGGCAGACTGGAACACACTTTGCCCAGCTTGTGTGAGCAGTTCGCTTTGAGGGGTGGCGTTGACTCCAGCAGGAGCACGGAGTTATTGTGGTGGGTAAATGTGGGATATTCTGTTCTGCACTCACTAGAGCAAATGAATATTTTGCTGATAAACCAGTGACTTGCCAAGACTGTCTAAACGATTGTTCCTGAGTATGTTTGGGAGTTTCTGAAAGCAGATTTGGTACTGGTTTGGTTTTGGCAGTGGTCAGAAACTGTAGACCTCACTTTGCAAATGACTCGGTGAACTGAATTACGGTTATGCAGTCCAATTAAAACAGCAGTTCAGCAGTTGATACTAGCAGGCCTGAAGTAGCTCCCTGCTCTGTTCCTTGTTTCACATGCAGATATTTTCAGAAGTTATTTTAGTTCTTCTCTTTCCATCACCGCTGTCTGATTCCCCAGAGGTGTTAGTAGCTCCCGCTCCGTGGCACGCGTGGTTGGTTGGTTTCCTTCCTGCAATTCAAGCTCAGGCTAGCTCCGTTTCCCTGCGTGCCCTCGGATGTGCCTGGTGGATATGATTGTACAACACGCAGCTGTTAATCCAGCAGTTTCTTTTCCTGCCCATTTCTGATCCTTCTTGCATCTTTCATCTGTTCCATGGTTGTCAGGGGAGATCAGTGGTTAGTTACCCTGTCATAAAGTCTATTGATCAAAGGCAAGTCCCTACATCAGTGATGGGTCAGTGCCCCCTTGCACATGCTGCTTGTTTGTTAGAGAAGGAGATACATTTGTACAGTTCTCATTTCCAGGGGGATTTCACCAAAATGAATAGAAGTTAATTTTTATATTTGCTGAGAAATATGCTGGCAAACATCAAGACCATTCCAGATCATTAAAAATCTTTTCATATACGCAGCTTAAAACCACAGATGAACTAACACCTCCCGAGTTACCTGTGCGATGGCTGGAGTCGCAGGCGTCGTTTCTCCTTGAATTGATGGTGCAGCAGTGTAGAACCGACTATGAATTAGGAAAAATCTTACAGCTGTTTGCTGCAGCAAATGATCTTCTACTTGATGGTAAATGCCAAGTCCTCTACTTTATGATCTTGACAGCTTTAACCTAATAGCCACCTATAATGTTCTTGGAGCAATTCAAGTATTTACTTTAAGTCTATTCTGTGTTTTTTATTCTTGTGTAGGAATTTTTGTAATGAAAATTAGTCCTTATACTAATGGCTCTGGGGCGAGGTAATTGCATGCCATTTTATTTGGAGAACAGTTAAGTGCAAGTGTATGTTGATAAGGAATGTACAAGCAATCTGCAGAAATTGTAGTTATAGGTTTAGAATACATTTGCAGTCCTGTGAGAGGTTGAGAATGTTAAATCTGCAGTTCCTCTCTGGCCAGGTTGCGTGCTGAAATAAGTAACAGAATTTCCCTGGATTTAAAACTTTAATTGTTTATACTCTTTTAAAACAGGCCCTTATGTGAAGAAACTGTGTGCGCTCAGCGAGGCCCTGCAGGATTCACCCATCTCGATCAATCGCTCCATCCTGACGGGTTACAGCGCAGAGACCTTTCAGAATGAGTGCAGATCAATCCTGGAGCAGCTGCAGGACAAGGGAATGTTCTCCCTGGCTCGGAAGGTCGCAGAACTAGCTGAGCTGCCTGTGGACAATGTGGTGACCCGGGAGGTACAGTAGAGTCAAATAATGATACTTCATTTTGCTATTGCTGGCAGTACTAAGAATGTTGTTCCTCAGTCTTAAAAATCTTCAAAGCACTTTCCAACTGCAATGCAAATGCAACAAACAAGTTGACTGCAAGTGCTGTGCTCCAAAGGATGGTGGAGCTCTCTTCATTCTCTTGCAGTTTTCACTTCGCATACAACCAGATTTTTTTGGTGGGAAAAGCAGATGGATTTGTGAAATATTGGGGTATTCAATCTGAATTCTTTTTTTTTTTTAATATGCAAGCCATTCATTGTGTTTTTTCTTTTAAAAATATTTTTATTTAAACCTTCTATGGATTTTGCAGGTTCTAAGAGATCTACACCTGTTAAGAAACACTGGACAGTGGCAGCAAAACCACACAAGAGTTGAATTCTGGAAAAAATGCAATGACAACTTCGTGAAAAATTCCATCTCCAGCAAAGCTGCATCTGATTTCTTTCTAAATCAGGCAAATACAGTGGCTGAATCTTCAGCTCATGAGAAGATAAACACAGTTATGGAGAAGCATCTGTTGCTTACCCTCGCCGGCCATTGGCTTGCCAAGAGTGACCCGGTGTCACTGGATGAATTAGAAGCAATAGAGAAACAGATCTGGATTTGTCGCATCGCACAGCAAACCTTATCCACCTACGAAGGGTCCGGCCAATCCAGATTTTCCTGCCAGGTTTTAGTGAATGGGGACCTTACCTTTGATAACTTAGCGAAGGAGTTTTCTTTCTCAAAGCTGCCTGCCCTGAACACTCCCAAATACTTGAAGCTGGAGGGCTTGTTGTTCAGCGAAGCTGGGCAGCCGCTGGCTCGCGAGGAGGGGGCCTCGCTCAGGG
>NW_010577056.1:137992-157765 GCF_000705375.1 Tinamus guttatus | reverse complement strand
CGGGCTGGGGGCGGCCGTCGCCATGTCGCCCCTGGAAGCAAAAGGCCGCAAGCGGCCACGCGTGTTTGGGAGCTTTTCATAAAACACGTGGAGACAAAACGGGTCCCCGCTGCCCACTATGGGGTCGCTAAGCGGGACTCAGCTGGGTAGCAGTCCTTCAAACAGCGCCCTCAGAAAGACCCAGGCTGGTAGTCCCTGTGTTTGAATATATCCTTCCATGAGGATATATATACCTCTATGAGGAAAGGGAGGTTGGGATTTTCACAGTGACATAGACCAATATCGTGGTATATTGCCCTGTAAAGCATAGCTTGTTTAAGGGGTTTCATAAAATACAACCTTGCCTACCTATGGTAGGTACTTAAATGCACGGGTAAGGTCGAAATAGTAATGTTTCCTATGGACAGAGCTGTCTGGTGAAGGATTATCCCACTTGGGAATCACCACAGCCGGCCCCATGCCCCAAAAGTCCCGTTTTCCCTAGCAAAGCTGAGGCAGCGACTGAACCCTGCGATAATTCCACGCACCCTCTGCAGATGGCAGAGCTCAGACGTGGATCTGCTGGCGGCACAAAGAACACGGCCCAAAATCCCTGTACAGCAACATGTCACCAGGCGCTGCAGCCCTGTCCCCTCATCGCCTCGGGCGTCCCCGTCAGGTAGCGCAGGCACCTGATGTACCAGGGGAAAGAAAAGAAGCGCTGTGTCGCAGGCACATTTTTGTTAGGTTTCTATGCATGGATTCTTAAAAGTATACAAGAAACAAACTCTGGAAATTGAATATATAGATATGGGAGAGAAATCTTAAGATAACAAAAAAAGGAGAAGTATTAGCATATGAAAATGCATATTAGGGAATTCATCAACCTCATATTTGGTCCAATTTCCTTATCTTTCAAAAGAAAGAGCAAGAAACATGGAGTTTTGAAGATTATTTATCTATTAAAAATATTCAAACAGAGAAAAAAGTAGAGAGAGAGAACACTGCAAATGTGGACTTTATTTCACAAGTGACAGGGTGCATAAAGACCAAGTGTGGCAAAACGGGTTCTCTTCTGGGATGGAGGAAGCCCAGACGTTGCCGCGGCGCGGGGGACGTGGTGGCAGCTGAGGACAGTGCCCACGGTCCCCGTCGGGGCTGTCTCGGGACGCCGTCAGCTCCTGCACGTCCGCAGGCACGGCAAGGGGTTCCCGAAGGAGCGGACTCGCACCTTCGTCTCGCTGCAGCTCAGCCTCGCACATCGTAAAGACACTTTTTTGGCCAAACCATCTTTTTCAGGTGGTGATACACTCTCTGTTTTAATTTGGAGATGCTAAAGATCTGCAAGGAAATGCATCTTTTATTCTCTGACCTTTTTTCCACAAGGGCTTTAGAAGCTCATTTCCAAAAGTCAACAGTTCCACTTCAAGCCGCTCTAGCTCCAAGGCTGTTAGAAGACACTCCAGTCTCATACAGGACGTCTGCGTGCCAGATAACGATGGGTTGTGCTGAGCATGCACCATACTGCCATGTCCCCTGTCACCAGGGAGAGGTGTGTAGAGTTCTTCTTCCTCTGCCAGGAAGCAATCCCATACTGGGGGTGACACGCAGAAAACAGCACAGAATTCCACCAGCCCAGACCTCGAGCTTGTTACCAGATGAGCTGTGCGGTTCTTGTCTCCAAGCCTCCAGAGGGGGATCTGCACGGGGATCCTCGCAATGATGGATACACTCGGGTAGATTTGAGTTCCACATCACGAGTAAACGTCACTTCTCCCGCATTGCAGAGACTGAGGTCTCCCCTTGCCTGCAGTGTGGTCTCACGCTCACGCAGGCAGGTGTGCACCTTTCTTCCAGCTCCACTGCTCCTGCAAGTCTTGATTGAAACAACACAGAAAAGCACCAAAATTACTGATTGTTTCAGCTAAGCAGTTTCCCAAAACCTCCACCATTCCTCCCAAACCTACTGAGGCAGCAGTCAGGTCACTTAATGCAACCCGGCCACAGTGTTCCACCTCAAGTGGGCATACCGGCTCTCTCTTAAAAGTATTCCTGCTCTTTTCTAGTAAACTATCTCTTTATAAACAGTCCTTTAATGCATATTTCTATGGTCCCTTTATCTTCACTACAAAATCTCCGCTTATGGTAGATGCTCTTTTCATGGAGAACGTATTCCCTTGGACACACTCAGTATTTCTGCTAGCACGGTATGAGTTTTACTTGATGAAGAGGCTAATCCCGAGGTTTCCTCTTGCAGCCTCCAGTCACCCGGAGCACGAGCCCGTTTCCGCGCTCCCTTTCCGCGCTCGGAGCCCGGCTCTTTGGGAATGGCTCGTGCTGCCTCTTGGCCTTGTCCCGGGCCTGTCCGTTTCCCGGGATCTCTGTGGAGCAGCACGTGGGCCCACGACACCCCCGTGTGCGGGATCCCCCCTCCGGCACCTGCCCTGCGGCCTCCGCCGTCACCCAGGCCCCGCGGCGCCGGCCCCAGGCCGCGGCACCTCCGCCACGCTCAGAGCGTCGCCCTAAGGCGATGGAGCGCCGCGGTGCCACCTCCGTGCTCCGGCCTGTCCCAGGTGTCCCCAGGGCAGCCCGCGGCTCGGGAGGGCCCTTTTCAGGCGGGGAAAACGTTCGGCCATGTGGAGCAACAGGCGACGCGCACCCCGATAGAACAGAAATGCTGAAAAACTCCCACATCACCTCTTGTTTTCTGCTGCTTTTCAGGTGGTGGTTGAAGAAGCTGAGAGATTTAGTGAGGAACACAATTTGCCTGAAGACAATAATCTTAGAACTTCAGTCTTCCATATAACAGGTGGAAGAGCTTATGATCTATGTTATTTAGAAGAAAATGACTTTTTTTTTTGTTATTACTCACTTACCTGGCAGTAAAAATAACAAGAAACATAATTGTAGAACAAGTATGTCAGTTATATCCTCACCAAGCCTAGACGCAGTTTCATAAGCTTAATAGGTTATGAAACTACCAAGAACTGTGCAATGATTGGGACCATGTTAATTATAAAAACACTGTGTATTTACACAGCACATTTAGAGTAACTTAAGCATTTGGATTAATATAGTTAAGTATTATTCTCATAGTAAAAAATGGGAATAATGAGGAAATTCAGGCACAAGAGAGGTACATTCTGCCCTGCTTAACTCTGAATCAAAGGAGCTACTAGATCCTAGGCAAGCAAAGCACACCAAACCGAACCAACCCGTTCTCATTTTGGAGTGCAAAGGTTTCTGCTAGGAGAGAAACAAATGAAAAATGAGACAGATGAAGCTTACAAATGATATCCACTGGAATGTGTGTTACATATTGAAAATCAGAATCGAAGCAAGGCTAGATCATATGCCTCGCTGTAACAATTCCAGTCTGTAAAGCACATCCATTTTTTTCCTGTTTGGCCTCCAGTATACTTATTTTTATAAAAATAACATACACAACATTTATTTTCCTTCAGTTGCAAAGTGACACGAGAAATGTCTTGCCATACAAAAACCTTATTTTTTAACGAAGGCTGATATCAGCTAAAAATCATAAAAAACAGTAGCTAGAGCATAAATATTCAATATAAATCTTTATGATTCTATATACTAAAAATGATGGCAGAAGAAACACGAATGTGTAGAACACCAGTTCTCTTCCAATAGAATTTTTACAAGATTCAGCCCATCTGTACAATGACATTTTTGCAAGTATCAAGTAACAAAGTAAAACAGTTTTACATTAAAGTCAAGACAACCAAGATAATTACATGCTTAAGCAACTCTCTACAAGTTAATCTTCAGAAGGCCATCCTTGTTTGCACCCAAAAAAACACTTTCTAATTTTGTTTTTTTTTTTTAGAAAATTGTAACTTAAAAACTAAGAAAATAATGCATGTGTTCTTCTTCCCATCAACAATTTATTAACTCACTTAGGTTCTTGATACTTAAATGTAATCCTAAAATACAAATCTGAGAATTCGATGGCTCTGGCCTGCGCAGATCCCTCAGGATAATCCCGGATTCCTGCCCAGCTCCGGACCGCGCTCCGGCGTCCCCGCTGCCGCCCGCCGCTCTCTCTCCTCCCGTTCCTGCTGCCGGCCGCGCTTCCCGGGAAGGCTCCACTCGCTGCCGGAGCTCCGGGGCTGGCACAGGGATGCGGGTGGAAACAGGTGCCCGGGGAGAGCACAGGAGAGGCCCAAGTCACCCGGATCGCCCCGGGCTCTGCTGCCCCGGGTCTGCGCGCTTGAGCTCTCCGTTCTCGTTTGGCTTTTACTTTCTGCAAAATACTTCTCATATTTATACTATGCACAGAATGGATTTCAGGGCCCATTTTTACTCCAATCTTGTGATTAATCTTCTCCCCTGAAACCAATACTGAAGCTCCTTTGTGGTCAGGGCCCGCTCTGGCTCCTGGCCCTGGACGACGTTCTGCTCCGCCGCGCAGCGAGCGCCGCGCTCGGAGCCCGTCTCCCTGCCGCTTCCTCCCCTCGCCCCGTATCAGGGTTTCATAATTAGGTTAAGCAGCATAATGGATTGGAGTGATTCAATTAGAAGGACTGCAGATCAGAGATTCCATCTGCTTTCATTGCCAGCTATATCCATACAAGTCCTTCTAGCAGAAAACGCTCAATACTTAATGTCTTCCTTAAAATGGGAGACATTTTATTGGAATATGATAGTAATGATTAATTCCTATTTGCATCTCTTGGAACAAACTTGTCAAACGGAGCCAATACTGCGGTAGAAGGTAGAACTCCTATTTTTTTAACTGACAGTATGTTGTTAACATCTCCTCTCTGGCCCCAATTTCTTGAATTCTATTAAGTTATAATTTAGCTAGATGTTCTAATTAATTTCAACTACATAAACATTAATTTTGCATTAAAATCTTCGCTTTGTAAAGATGTGCTAGCCAAGCCTTTCAAATGGTACAGAACAGAGCACATTCCATCGGGGGAATGGAAGAAGGAAAATCAACGTTTGTCCTTCCCCAACTCCGGTCTATTCAGCAGAGCAGTGACAGCGAGCGCCGCACGGCCGGTTCACTACGATACGTCACCACGGGCACGACTCCCTTAGGTTGTAATCCACGTGGTAACGGTGTTAGTCTCGTGGTGCAACGCACTGTGTTAACAACACGCAGTTGGCTCAGGCTGCTGTAGAGAACGGGGATAGAAGGGCAGGATTTGCAAGGCGATGCCGTGGGGCAGCCAGGGGAATACAGGGCTGCGGGTGCTGCCCAGCGGGGCTGCCCTCCTGCTCCGCGTTCCCGGGGCTATCCCTGCTCCTCCCGCTCCACCTTTTCCTCCCGGGAAACCGGGACCAGTGGGTTGTGGCGGCGCGGAGCAGGCGGCGCAGAGCTCCAAGAGCCGGAGGGAAGGCGGCCGAAACGCTCCCGTTCCGACGGAGCGCGTCCCGGAGCCGGCGCTGCCCGGAGCCGGCTGCTCTCAACAGCATCTCTAAGTGCTTTGCTCAAAGAGCCGTCTCCTCAGCGCCCGCAGGGACACGGCTCTTGCTCTGGGAGATGCCTGCTCAGCTCTTCAAACACTCACACTGTGGGTACCTTGAATAATAACGAAAAAAGGTATTTTACTATATAGGGACAAGGTGAAATGAATGAGAAGCGGAGGGAAAAAAACAGCTATAAAACCAAACCCAAGGTGAACACTACTCTATCTAAGTGATAATTTAAAGGAAAGAAAATATTCACCATGTATTTTGCCAATGTAAGTATGAAATATAGTTATTTTGCTGCCAGAACCAAAAATGTTCAAACTCAGAGCATATATATGGACATGTAAAATTAACACACAGATAACACAATCAAAGAAAAGACCACAAATGAAGTCATGAAGATCTTTGGAAATAGAATGCTGTGAGTATTTTCTAAAAATACATAAAATTAGAATAAATGATACAGCTACAAGATTATCTGGGTACGTAACAATTCTACATTGAAGACTCGAGCCGCACGCGTAGCCGGGACCCTGCGGTTCCCAGGCCAGTCGTGGTGCAGACGCACAACCGGGCCCAAACCAACACCCAGGAACAGGCGAGTGTCACCCTGCAGCCTGGAAGTTGGAAACAAATCCGGATTATGTATAACACGGTTCCATGCAAAGACTATTTATGTCAGGAGCATTTGATATTTTTAGGAACTTACATTTTGAAGAAGGTAGACTCATTCTGCAAAGAAAGTTCAGAATGATAAATACCAGACTTGCAGCACATTAAAATATTAATATTTAATACGTTTACTAAGCAGTCTCTGTTATTTTTGTTGTGCATCTATGTAAAATTAAAACCCCCAATTTACATTTTGATTTCCCTCACTGATCTGATAATCACAACACAGATACAGCTGTAAAGTGCAATGTATGCTTTGGTTTCCTTAACTAAAGAAAGCACTTTTATAATGGTTTTAGCCAAGATAGGACGCGTGTGTTTAAGGACATTATTGGAACAGATGATAATCTCTTTTTACAGTCAGAGAAAAGCCATGAGCTACTTAACAAAAATGGTTTCACTCTGGTAGCTTGGTGAATTTTAAAGCAGTCCTATTATGTAAATTATTCGGAGAAATTTGGAAGAATTCCACACTGAACAAGGATTCGCTATTAAACTAATTAAAAAAACCTCAGATCAAGTTTACAATTAAAAAAACAACTAAAAAATAGTTGGCAAGCCATGTAGCAATTCAAATACAAGCTGGCCATTTTCAAAATCTATAAATATTTCCAGAACCATCTTATCAACATAAAAACAGGAAGAAAAGGGGGTGGTTACAGGGTTCACACGTCTGCGCAAAAGCATATATAAAGGTAATGTTATGTACATTTTATTTCAATAAAGACATAAGACAAACAGCGTAAAGATGCCCAGATGCCCTAAAGATAAATACATTTAAAAGATTCTCATTAAAATGAATCTGTAGTATTTCTTTCCTGCAAGCAAAATACCTTTCTTTAAATACAAAAAAAATCAGTATTCTGAATTGCAAATGTTTTCACTTTTTTGCAGAAAATCTGCCATGATGATTTTTTTTAATGAATAAAGATTTTCCACAAAACAGGCTTGCTCTACATGCTATTTTCTTTAAACAGTTCAGTGACACAATGTGCTAGCTACATACACAACAGATAATATAGTAAGAAAACACTCAACCTGATGAAAAGTTAAAATCTTCATTAATACACTGGAAAAAGTTGACATAACTCATGCCTTTTAAAATCAAAAATACAAAAATTAAATGTTTTCCTAAAAAGATTTTCCTTATTTTAAGGACTCATTTGAAAATGAAGCTGCATGTAATTTGTACAATAAAATTGTACAAGTAAACAGGTAATATACATAAAAAATTAATTGACATACTTCTCAATTATCAGTTGTCCACCTTTAATTTCCAATACTGTACTTTCTTAACAAGCATACAAAATATCAAACTTCTCTTTAGAAAAAGTGCCGTTCTGTGACATCTTTTACACAAAAACAGTCCGAGCCTGTGGCATGTTAATGCAGTCGAGAGGCAAAGCATCCTAACTTTTACAAATTATACCTTCCATAAAAAGCCTCCTGAAAAGGAGATTACACACCATTATAAAAATATCGACCTCTTGTAGTAGCTGCATTAGAGAACCAAGGCTTGAAGACCATTTCCATAGAGGAAACCACTATGATGGCAGAGCGGCCGCCGCGCGGGGCCAGGACCGATTGTAACCAACAGCGCGACGGGGGGACCGCCAGCCCCCCAGAACACCCCGCAACACGGAGCTCCCGCGTGGAACACGTCACTCGTGGAGGGAACCGGAGGCACCAAGGCTGCCCGGTGCCCGCGCCACCCGCACAGGGTGCTCTGAGGTATCCTCGTCCGGCAGCCAGAGCACGTGCCATCACAATGGTTTAAATATTCTGAATATTAGCAATTCTTATATTCTTATCTAGCCAGTCTCTTGATTTTTGAAAAGATTCCAACTACAGTAGAATATTACAGAAACAAAATATAAATGCAGTTTTTCTTTTTTTTCTAAATGAAACTTACATGGACTAAAACTAGAGAATATTTTTAAACAAATATACAGTATGCAGGCAGACAAAGCAGGAAAACGGCCATTCAACTGTATAATAAAAAACTAATAAAATTTGGCTATTTCCAGAAAAACTATGAAGCGTCTCAACTAAAAGGAATGCATAATGAAATTCTAATCTAATACAGGTCAAAAATGTAAAAAGGTTATAAACCTTAACAGGAAAAAATAAAACAACTTTTACTGGCCATTCCTGTTGAAATGAGAGTCTCAAAGTAACAGAAAAGTGGCTACAAACCCACTTAGAGCACCGAACAGAGAGAAAATAAGAGTCCATTTTCAATCTCTGTTATATCATAAAATCCTGTGTTTCTACAGGTCAAACTGCTGGTGGCAGAAACAGAATTCTTTATAAACTGCAGATGTCCTGTACATAAAAAAATCTCATTGGAGTTGCACTAGTTCTAAAGACTCTTCTGTTCTAGCCTACCTACTGGGTTGTACTGTATCGTACTGTGTGTATCCAATCTCAGATATACAAAGTCTCTTTCTGTAACCCTTGATTATTGTTGGGCACCAAAGATAAGAAAAGCAAGACGGGGTACAAAAATGCAAAATTTCAACAGTAATGGCAATGTTTTTGTTTTAGTCCAAAAGGGTCCTGCATTTTCTCCCCCTTCAGTAATTAGGCAAAAGGCTTTAATCAGGGGGTAGCAAGTCATGCAAGCGAAATCTGTCTCTGATGTGAGGTCGGACATCTTCATTCTGTAGGAAGAAATAAAATTATAGGTTTTAAAAGAGTTAATATAGTGAAAACATCTTTTAAATGGAAATAGCCATACTCCAAAATTGTGAATGTTATTTAGTTATTTTTAAGCCTCTTGTAATTACAAATGTACGCGAATTTTGTTATATTAAAATACTCACGTTACAATCTTGTTAAATTCTGTGTACAGCATGGCCAACTACAAGCATTATTTAACCTACATTCTTAGAGACGTTCAATTTCTTAACTAATGTTGAAGTGCTCCTGTTCTTATTAAAGACACAGCAGTGCTGGCACTTGCTGTGTATTCCTATTCACAGTAATATTTTCAAAGGAAGACGTACATGACTTAAAGCAGTCGAAATCGTGATGAATCAGAATCTTAAAATATGTGAAAACACTTAAAAGAGCTAATTGCAACATATTAGGAAAAGGAGAGGCCAAGTAAAGGAAATACTTACCAGCTCTACAAGTTTCTCCAGAAACGGAATCAATTTTAGGAGTTCATTGTCATTTTTATCCATGAACCAGCTTTCAATAGGAATTCCATTTGAAAGCTAAAGTAAAATCACGTGTTGTTAATTTTTATCCTGAACTTATCTGAAAATACGACTTGTGAAATAGCATTTTGGAGAAAAAAAAAATCCAAACTAGCATCTATTAATATACATTTTTGCTCTAAAGCTTGTATAAAAATTAACTTATAAAACATCTCCTTAATTTGCATAGATCATTGTCAGAAGAACATATCGAAGCTGGGATATCCAGCTCTGGAATTGTGCTGAAGCAGAAAGCCCTGGTGTCCCGGGACGGTTTAGTTGAGCCCTCCCCACCGCGCACAACGTCCGCAGGGATCCACAGCGTCCGCGGGGATCCACAGCGTGGGGCATCACCCCGGCACAGGTTGAACCGTGCCAGGGAGCCCCAGCAGCCGCCCCAGCACATGGGGACCTGCCTTACAAGTGACGACTGAGACACAAAACTGATATAAACTGGTTCACGTAACAAGTCACTTATTTTGCTCCTGATCAGATCTTCACAAAAATAACAAAAGGCAGTAAATGTGAGGAATTTGTTAAGGGTTTCTTTGTAAAATGAAACAAAACTGTTTGTAAAACTTTAGGATAAAGTCCCGGCACAATATCAGGTTCCGTTGTGTCCCACCAGAAAGGGTTTTTTGCCATATCTAAGTCTGCCGATAGCAACCTACATACCTGATAGGCAAAGGCTTGTGGTGAATTGTCGATGATGATCGTTTTTGAAAGATCTCTACCAAGAATGTTTAAATCCTTTATGTAGTTTCCTTGTACACAAACACAATGCTCACGGAATAGTCGATGCCTGTGATTAAATTAAAATACTAATTAATGTCACAAATTACGAAGTCTACATTGCATAGAGAAAGGACTTAATAAACAAACTTGGGCATTTGTTTTTTTTTCCTTCTGATCTGTTTCACTCTTCACAAAGTGTTTAATTGATAAGTAAAGCCACTTTTGAGGTTTTTAGTGTTACAGTTTCCAGCTAAGGAGATTTCATAGTTATCTACATCTGCAAGTAATTGTTTGTTTGTGTATCTACTGAACCAGAAAAGCTCAACTCAGATTTAAAAAATATCTGTCAAGAGGATCTTGCTTTCTAAAGACTTTTCCAGATGGGTTGACAGAGAGACCCAAATGCTCAAAGGATTTTTGCAAGACCCAAAACTTACAGATTATGTCTGAACTGGAACCATTTACTAAGTTGGTTCCTGAGTCTGTTCTAACCACTGGAGAACGGAGCCTCCCTGTGCCTCTGCTTGCCAGAGTAGAACGTATCAGAGCAAATGGTTTCCTTTTTACGTTACCTCTGTTTGCAATTAACCTAGTTCAGCTGTTAGAGCTTGAAAAAAGCCTCGAGGCCAAAACATTCCATCAACTTCTTCCTTTCTAATTAGTCTGCTTGCTTTTAATTTATTACAGAAGAAATGCACAGTAAATGCTTGGAGAGAATAGCCTCAGAAAAATATTGTAAATAAGACTGAAATTTCACTGAATAGTAACTGTAAATACATTTTTTTAAAACCCTGTGAACCAGGGAGATTTGGAGCTTTACATTTCCATGTTACAACGCAGTCTCTTGAAGGCTGCTCGCGTTTTTGAGCGAAGTTGTCTGAAGCTGTACATAGTGTGCATAATTTCATAAAGGGGTTGAGCTCCTAATGTTGCCATGGAGGAAAACAAGCTGATGCCTCAGCAGCGGATGAATTTATATATAGATTCTGAGTCATACGTGCGGAGGGCCTGACAAGTCTACCTTTAGGCTAATGTCAAAACTAATCACGCCTTGATGGGAGCTTTCAGAGGCACATGAATCACAAGCAAATTCATGAATCACATGAATTCATCTGCAAATTCTTAGAATACTGTTTGGCCGTACATTTTATTATATTTTTTCCTATTCCCAACACATCTAAAATTGCTGTCCTGAATCACAGGAATGAGGTTCTCGCCTTGCAGAGAGGTTTTTAGTGCCACGAGGGCAAACTGAGACCCGTTTTGTGTGAGTCAAACGCCAGCCCTGCGCCCGCAGCCCGCTCGGCTTTGGGACTCAGCCGGGCTCCGGCATCCGCGGGATTGGGCATTTCCAACTCGGAAAGGCTGCTTCTGTCTGCCCGTTCCAAACACGGCAGCACATTAGTTTATCAAGGTTCTGCAGTGCTACACAAAGGCAAACAACGATATTGTTCCTGCCCTATAATGCTTCTGATAAATGATATTAGTGCTTTATGCTCTACCGACTTCAGTACAGGCACCAATTAGATAAACTATAAGCATTTGGTCTTGCAATAACATGTTTTAAGCATAGCAATCCTGTAGATTAAAAATAGTGACAGTTTACGCTCTTAGTGAGTAATGATGTCCCTAAACTGCTGAGCGAAAACAATAGATGAATTCTCAGTCAAAATGGTAATTTTATTATATATTTAAATAAAATCAATTTTTCACTCAGTAACATTAAAATAAAATGATGCGGAGAAGCCCTTTACCAAAGACCTCTCAAATACAGAATCTATACAGTGCTGACCACAACTAAATACCATTGCTTACTTCCCTTGGATCCCATTTAGGATGAATCTCTGAGAAATTCCTTCTTTTCTTTCCTTTTTCTCACCTAACAGTCCCCCTTCTACATGAGAACAACAGGAAGAATCTCATCCTTTAATATTTCCTTAGGCCTTAAGAAACAGCTTTTGAGAAACGCCAATCCCTTCCAAAGGAGGCTCAGCATTAAAAGAGTCAAGGAAGGAGAAAAAAAAGTCAAAAATCTTTGCTTCAAAAATCAGAAAAAAATGTGATTAAGAAATAAAATGTTGACTGCGAAGATAACTGTATCATTCACAATTTACATTCATAATTTATAAATAACAAATAAAATTTCAATATTTTAAGAGTAATCTAATCAAAAAAGTTCCGTTTCTTTATTCAATATATGTATTCAAAGGCAGCTGAAACATACATTTGATACCCTAAAGGCCATTTTCAGCCAATTTCAGTGAAATTCTAATGTGGTACAAAAATGAACGGGCAAGCTTTTCGGCCACAGAATGCAATGGAAAGCTATTTATCTTATCACCAGGACAACAGTTCAATCACTTCGTTTTTCTCTCACGTTGTCTAAGAGTGAGACTAGACATAAACCCCAGGAGTCAGGTTAGCGAGACACACTGCAGTGAACAACATTCATGATCCACTTTTCATTATATTTGTTAGGAAAACTAATTTGCCTGCTTACAACAGGTATGGTCACAATTTTCTATTTTTACCTGACCAGTTGCTTTTTCGGGTCTAGTATGTTCAGTAACTTGTCTGCATACACCTTCTTAGAAGCAGTAAAAAGAATGATCTAGAGATTAAAGGGAAAGAAAACAATTATTTTGGATATAAATATATGATTGGGAATGTAATGTAAAAAGATTATTCAAAAGCAGCATTCTTACCTCATAAATCTGAGACATACGTTCCAGGAATTCTCTGAAGAATGGCCTTAACCGGACATAAACCTGAAGCAGAGATGGACTTTAATAAAGATTCACATCACTTCTGCTATCACCTCTGCTACTAATTACCAGTTTGTAAAGAGTTAGTTAAAATCAACATCATGAATGAAGTTGGCAGCAAACAGGAACTACCCACACACAAACAGCTTAAGAAAAAATTAACTTAGCTCGTCACCTCTGCCAAAGCACCTATAAATAAGCGTGAGATGATAAAAACAGGCCTAACAATTTTACTGGAAAAGTGTGTGCAATTAGAAATTATTTAAATGAAAAGTTAGACAATCTTCAAACAGAAAACGGGAACTGGCTGCTCTGTCTGAACACCTTGAAGCAGCTTTTGCCAGCTGGGCAGCCACGTTAGCTGCAGGATGATGCTCAGGGCAAGCGGAGCGGCCTGCTCAGCGAGCTGCCCGCGAGGAGCCGCACGGGGACACGGGGTGACAGCAGCAATAAGGGCCGCTGCTCCAATTCCCAACTCCCTTCATTTGGGCCCTGCCGGCAAACACGGAGCTGCCCACGCAGCGTCGCGGGCTCCGGAGAGGAGCCAAGAGCAGAGGGCTCCGCATCCCTCTGATCGACTCCAACACAAGGCCTGTCCTTACGCAGGAGGCTCCGGGCAACCGGCAGCCTGGGCCTCGCTAGCCCGGCCCGGCACGCTCCGACGGAGCCGCTCCGGCTCTGGGAACGATGCACCCGGACGCGAGGGGACGTCAACTCGCAGGACGGGCCCCTGCAGCCAAGACGGGTGCTGTGGTGACAGCGACCGCCCTGGCCTGCGCTCACCCTGCCTCCCGATTCAGGCTGCGACCACACACAGAATTAAACGCTTTTAAGGAAACTTTCATTAAAGGATCTGGAAAGGAGGAGTATGCTGACCATACTTTAATGTAAACCAAGCTAATTTCAGATTTACCTTTAATTCAATTTACCTTTCATTCAAAGTAAATCCCCGCAACAAATCTGTATTTTAACCACAATTGTGTTATATGAAATGTTCATGCGGACACAACCAAAAGGACCAGAAGGAAAGCAAAGGGGAATAGTTGAAGTGAACACAGAGTTTCACGTTGTCAGTACATGCTGCAATCCTTTAATGGAAGCGCACAGTGAAAATCTCACTCTTCAGCTTTCAATGTAGTAAGGCTCTGTTTGCTCTAAGCGCCTGAAGTTCTGACCTAAGTTTACAGTGACCAGGTCTCCTCTCCAAGAACAGCAGCCCAACGCATGCAATCTTATCACATGTGCGAATAACACCGTTACTTCTCGCATGAGATGAGTTCAGTGACTCCACAAGCAGTGTCTGCTCCCCCTGTCCCTGGAGGCCACCATGGGCCATCCCTTGCAGCGGGCGGTTTGCAGGGCCCATGGGCTCGGCTGGCCAAAAAGCTACTCAACAACCCACGTGTGAGCGGAGACTTGGCCCGCGAGGCGTCGCGCCACGGCCCCGACGGCAGGAAAACCTGCCGTGAAGGGGACGTGTCTTTTACAGATAAAGTAATGATGGTTCTTTTTCAAAAACTAAACAAGGTATTTGTCCTACTGCAATAATAAACCTAATGAATCAGCTCAGAGCATTCCAGTGATCAGAGGTTAAGTAACATTCGGGTTGTATGTGGTGGTAAGTTCACTGCAAACTGTTCATTTTTAATGTCTTTTCTGTATATAGTAGGCATGTAACGGAGCCAACATCCTCATTAGTTTAAACCTGCAGCTTGAAGGGAAGGTAGCAACTTTTACCTATTTTTGGAGCTTTCCTTTTAAGGAAAAAAAAATCACAAAAGGAGGATATCAACGCAAATTATTCAAGGCACCAGATAGCAATGATCTTTGTGATCCATACTGTTTCTTCTCATCCCTCCCAGGGTTAAAGTGGTATTTTACTGCAGAAAGCAAGTGCCAGAAACTCGACAGCAAGAGTAGTGAAAAGGGTTTTTTTTTGGCAGATGCCAGAGGGATTATTCTGTTCATGTGACTTTCCTGAGTAAACATTTACTTTCCTGGGACCTAAATCTTACTCTTCAGAAATAAAGTCAGTCACAGAAAAGTTATCAACATTTTCACTGCATACGAAATAATAACTGGAAATAAGAAGGGAGGAGGATGTTTGGTTCAAAGGCTTCTTCAAGAGCTCGAGTTCAGCTCAACACGCCTGTTCTGTTATGGAAGAAACACAGATGTCAGGCCAGAAACACTCTCCTCCTTGACATCCTGGCACCCCAAGCAGTAAGCCAAGGTATCTGTCGATGCTTCAAGTGTCACTAAAAGAATAACATTCACTATATCATTCACTGTTCTTTTTCCATCTGATGATGCTGATTGATATATGATTTACTGCTCTTTTTACCTGCACCTCAGGCCACTCGGGTTCCTCAGGGTGGCTCTGCTGCACTGCCAGGGAGTCTGGGGATGCTGCATTCCATAACCTACAACAGAGCCAGGCAGGCCTGGAGCACCTCTCAGGGATCACCACGGCCAAAGGGGGTTATTCTGTGACAGATCAGCAAGGACTCAAGCATCTGAACTCCAGAACCTGGTTAGAGCACCTGCGTTTTGACTAGGACCTGCTTTGGCACAGAAGCATCCTCTGAACGGAGCAGGGGGGAGATGCCATGCCTGGGACTTCATGCCTCCACGGTAACGGGAACAAAATATGATGAAAACCTCTTAATTGAGTAAAAAGATCTCGTTTGTAACAAGATAAACATCTCAGCATAAAAACACCGAAATAAAATCCAAAGTCTGCAGCTGAAGAGTTGAACATTTACTCCTGCTTTCCAGGCAAAGGCAAGATAGCACTTAACAGACACTACCTAGGAAAACTGGAACTTTGCAAAGCCTGTATTTTTACTACACACAGAACTTAACCGCTGGCATAATGCAGAAAGTTCTCAATGAAGAACACACACAAACGAACCAATTAATCTTTTGAAAAAAGTCTGAAGTAGATAGGCACAACTCTCCATTTTGCAGGAAGCAGGACAGTGCGCTCCGGGGGACTTATGCAAGGTTAAATCCTCTGCTAGTGCTGGAATTGCTTTGTAACCTCTGAGCCTCCAGAGCACTGCTCTAAGCTCACACATTAGACAGCTTTTCTCTTCTGCGCAACTCATGATAAGTTCTGTGAATCAACTTAAAAACAAATGCTATTTTTAGAAACCTCTCTTAAGAGCAGATCTTCACTTACAGTCGCTGAAATAAACAGCAACAGAGCTGAGTTTCTGGACTTGAAAACTTGCTGCTTGACTCATAGGGCAGTGAAATTCACATATATTTGATATTAGATCTTTCAGAACCCAAGTCAATCTGACTCCTGCTGTTGCTGTATCCTATTGTGGCCAGTTTTGGAGTATCTTTTTGAGTAAGTGCCAAGTTTATCATCACACTGTTAACAGCAAGAACACTGGTTCAATACCTTCCACTGCTTTGATACCTTCAAATTGGTAGGAAAATGTAAATGATATGAACTCAGGTGTGCATTTGCATTATTAGTCAGATTTAATGTCATAAAATCAAGACATTCAGGAGGAAAATGAACACTGGGCTACGTTTTAACTTTTTCTTAACAAAGATAATATATAATTATTTCTCTAGTATTTCTGGAAAACCTACATGAAAGCATTAGATATTTTCATACTGACGGAAAGCACCTTCAGAAACGTGTCTTGCACATCAGGTATTGTTTCCAGTGGGTTGCATTATGCAATAGCTTATATATAGCAACTTGCTGGCTTCTGCTTTGCTCAGACAGCTTAGTGCCTGCTTCCCATGGCCAACTGAAATGGCTTTCAAAATTAAATTTGGAGATGTGAAATTAATACAGGACTATACAAAGAGGATGGTCAAATTGATAAGCAAAATAAACCAACAAGCACATTTCAAAGGTGAAAAAATGGCTAATCATTGACTAAGAACACTAAAGGGTATGTAGTATCGACTAGTTTCTGTTCAACTTTTATCATGGGAAGATTACTTATCTTGTATATTATATCCTAGGAGAACATGAATTGCATCTTTCAAATCCTTCAGTGTCTGCTTATTGTCTGTGGCATAGTAAGAGCTGGAAGTTCTCCGAGTTGGGAGGTCTAAGCAGAACACAGCGATGAGGGCCGCGCGCTCACGGAAGAAGTTATTGCTCCTTGGCACTCCTAGCCTAGAGAGCTAAGACAAAACTTAGCCAGGACTTGCTTAATCACTTTACTGTATAAAGGCCATTGCTGTTCAATGGAGATTTAAATGTCTCTTTTTCCTTTGGATTCAACTTCCTGAAGGCAAAATCCTGGTTAGACTTTAGCTACTCTGTTTTAAAAACAGACATCACTAAAAGGACCACGGTTATAGACAGAAAATACTAAAATCATACTGAGATCTCATAAGAAAAGGAAGAGAAAAAAGAAGCTTTATCTTTCTGATTCTGTTAGCATAGGAGAGACCCTCCGAAGAATTAATTCTAAGACCTTCTAATTTCAGCCTGGAGAAAACTGAGCATGGCCATCACCACATAAGAGATAAGAAACCCATGTTTAAAAAAAAATCAGCTTTTCAAATTCCAAGGGATTTTATATGCAACAGTGAAGAAAAACATTTTTAAAATCACGAAAAATACCTGGACAAGTGTCCTTTTAAGGTGCCTGATGACTGGCTCATTCTCCAAAGATACTACAGTGGGGTCCAATATCGTGCCAACTACATGGTGGGGAAGCTGTTGCTACTCCCAGGTACATCACACAAAAGGACCTGAGAACAACAGCCCGGGTCAGTGCAGCATCTTTGGCAGTTGCTGGAAGAGAGCTCCTCCTTCCCATGCTTGTTCCTCTAGGGTATGTCAATGTAAAACACACATCACTAAGAAAACCTCCTGATGCAGAACAAAAAACTGACAATCTAGCAGTGTCCACAAGACAATGAGAAATCCCTCTGGTCACCAAGCAGACGCTGGGAGCAGGAGGTAGAACTGGCACTGGCAGAGGGTACAGCAAGACTAAACACTCCAGACAGACGCTACTTAAGGGCAGGCTCCGAAGGGGTCTTCTTTAGAGAAAGAAAGGATCGACCAGGCTGGCCTGCTGCTCCCCGTGCGGGAAGGAAGTCAGGAGTCCCGAGAAGCTGCCCGGGAAAGGGCACTGGATGCTGCAGCGCTCCTGGCACCGCTCGGACCCGAGCCGGGGACACGGTGACGGCGCCGGGCAGCGCTCCTCCGGTGACCCACCTGGCAGCACCGGCTACCTGTAGCTACACCCGGACGGCTGCCAACGCTACACACACCGATCCTCCCTCCGACAGGGCGACACGGACACACAGCAACACTCCCTCGTCAAACAGAACAAAACGTAGGTATTCGTCTACGCATGCCAATTACCTGGTAAATTACATCTTGAAAAAGGACTGGAAAAGTGAGTGCAGCATCTTCTAATTCATTTAGACTACAGTGCACTAACGTTTCATCCTATTGGAAAATTTAAAAGATTAAAGTAAGAAAAAATACTGAAAACGGAATTTGCATTTTTATGCTCTTTTTAAGGTAAGTTGATTTAGTCTGTAAAATTTTGTTTTGTGCAATCACTGTTAAGATTTGCAAAAGAATTCTATGAAAGAATTATACATTTAATTATTTTAGCAGTTTATAAAAAGTTTCACTTATGATTGTGTGCTAGTGGCAAACTACAAACGACATTTAATCTTGTAGGCCATCCTGCCAAATCTACATCCTATATCCATCCATACCATCACTAGAGGATGTGCCAATTTATATAGCTCGTGATAAAGCAACGCTTCTGACGTCATTAGCAATGTCTGAAGCAACTTCCAAAACAGAGAGATAAAACAAATGATTCTAAGGACAGGTGCATTTTCTAAGAATATTTAAGAAAGTGGATTTATTTGTGACCTCCGAGAATAACAATGTTCTAAGATTAAAAGATTCATTCTGTGTCAATTTTGATACAAGTCCAGTGCAGTTGAATTTTTGTATTCATAATATATTTTTCCCCCACAATAGTTTTAGGAAAGCTTTATGGGGACAGGTAACTCTTTTTTCAAGATGACGAAAACTTTAATTTTATTTTTGAAGCAAGATGGGAAATATTTAACAAATACAGCAAGTATCCTATTCTTGCCACTACTAAATATATTTTTACATAGTATCTTTAATAAAAAAATATATGGAAGTTGTAACATTCAACAGGCCTTTCAGTTTAAAGCAGCATTACTAATTTCAGCAACAAATAAAACAAATACAGTGCTACTTAACTCTCCTCCTACTTTTGCTATGTGTTTATGAACATATTTACCAAGTCTAGAACTAATGAGAATTCTGGTGTGCTTCTCGTTTTCAGTGGAAGAGCTGGCTTCCTGTTAAGTTGTTCTTCTGTTAGTGGCGGAACATGTTTGATGAAATAGTATCTGAAAAGAAAACAGATTCAGTTGTAGAAATGTATGTACATTAACTGGTGATGTTGTAAACCAAGTAAGTATTTTAAATATTTAAGGCTGCATAAGAAATAATTTAAATGGAAGAAGGAAACACTATAAAAAAAAAAACACTTTTTTTTTTAGGAGTTTTCAGAATTCATTAACATAATGTAAGAAAATGTAGCAACTCTAAATAAAAATTTCTTAAACCAGTACCCAAAATGATCAATTTAATAACTTCAGTTCAAATATTAGCACTTACGGATCAAAGACTTCCCAGTCTTCTTCGTAGGTGGCTTCTGCATGAGCTGATGAGTAGCCACTGTCTGGAGATACTGGTGCTAAAATTCAATGAAAATGACCAAAACAAGAGAGACAAAGAAACAAACAAAGCAATAAATAAAACACACCATAAGAGCGAGTCTTATTAGTGCAGTTTTTACACGTGAAGATTTGCGCTGGATGCAGAAGTCCTCCAGGTAGGAGTGTGCAGGTGCCCCTGGCCGCGTGGCTCGGCGCACGGTTCACTCTCACCGTCCCAGCGCGCGGCCCTGGCAGCGAGGGGG
>NW_010577056.1:92510-107177 GCF_000705375.1 Tinamus guttatus | reverse complement strand
CCGGCGGCTCCCCGGCTCCCGAGCGCACGGTCCTGTTATTCCTCATCCACTCCAAATATCAAGGAGTGCCACGCAGAGATGCATCTTTGGGAATCTCTTGGGTAAGCTTTCCGAACAAAGCTGTTACTGATACCAATGTGTGGAACACTCTGTTCTTGAATTTGGGTACCCAATGAGCATTTTATTCCTGACCAAGTCTCCGTTGACTTGCCTAGTAGCAAGTTCTCGTTCCTTTGAACACCCAGCGATTTCAGACTGCACCACATTGGTACGTTTTGCCCTTGACAATTCCACATTAACCACTTCAGTTCATTTGTCTTATCTTTCCAGATACCAAAGCCAGGCTGATGGGTCTCTGGAATTCCCCAAGTCCTCTTTGCTTTCCCTTTTAGGATGTCTTTGCCATCTATCTCTCAAAAAAACCCACACAAACAAAACCTTACAAGTCCAGAACCCACTTTCTTAGCCTCATGCTGGGGCTTTGCATTACCTGCAAACCCCATCACGAGCACCCGACCTGTTGAGGGAGCAGCTACCAGGGAGGTGAGGGGAGAGGAGGACACACTGTGCGGCCACACACCCTACTCCACCTTCTGCCCCAAACAAATCCTGTAGCAATCTGGCAGCATGCTCACAGGACCTGTTCTAATTCAACCTGTTTCATTTTAGTACCTTAAAAAATACATAGTAATACAGGAAAGAGGAATATTAAACTTATCTCCCTACTATTCAAAGAATATCTCCAAGAGATTGCTAGAAGTTAAATTCCTCCCTGCAACATCTCCAAGTTAGAGAAGTGCCAGTCACATTCCAGACCACTAAACAGTTCCCAGCTAATTTAATCCTACGGAGTGGAGTCACTTCCCAAACCAAGCCTTTTATGTCAAAAATGAATTCATGGTTTCACGTTCACGAGAATGCTCCCAACTTTCATATCTCTTGCCATTGACCCCAAATCCAATCCCTGATTCTCTTCCACCAAGGTCGCTCCTATTTCTATACCATGTTCATCCAACCCAACGCAGGATCCTGGCAGAAGGCTATAGGATATTTCTTCCATTTCTCACCTCTCTGGAAGCTGTTAGTTCCTTGTCATTTTAGACTAGAAATAGCTCTATCATAAAAACAATGCCTAATAAAAGCTACTTAGCTGGGAGTACCAAAAAATTCAAAATTAAATTTGCTTTCAAATTCAAAAATCCCGGTTGAGACATACCTAGTTAGTATACCCCACTAGCAAAGTATCTCCATTGATACCATAGGAAACATGTTTATATGGTTTCCTATAGGGGAAAGCACTGAAGGAAGATGCTTAATCAAATGCTACAGGCATAACATACTCACTTTGCTACAACAGCAAGTGCACACAGAGATGTCTCTTACAGATGAGAGTTCATAACCAACCAACATGTATTTACATGTTCTTACCTGCTGTCTTACTAACATCATACCCAGAAACAAATACATGACCTGCGTCTGCCTGAAGACCTTCCTGGGACAGACACCATGAAAAGGGACAGCCCTGGGAGCCTTCTGCAGAGCGTAACAAACTTCTGGCCAGCAACACAGACCACCAAAGGCAGTTTCACCCTGGAGCTGGCTCCACTCTTACGACAGTGTCCAAAACGTGTCATTTAAGTAACACAGAATAAGGACCTCAATATCATGCATGTATCTAAAGTCTTTGTCTAACACTATCTAACATGTATTAAGTTCCAAAACATTTTAAATTCCTATAAGCAAGAGATCTTAAATAGTTTAATGTATCTAAGAGATACATTCCACACAGTCATACATTTCTTTTCACAAATTCCTACAAACTCTTTTACAATTTCTTACATTTTTTCAGGCTTACTCTCCAGAAGACTGTGCACCAAAGTGTCTCCGGTTTACTAGAAAGTATTATTATAGCAGATATAAAATGAAGATATTCACTTAGTATATGAAGAATATGGTATTGACCAACTTACTTTGCTTCATCTTCTGCAAGTCGCTGACTCTGCTCTTTGGAAGTTTTATATAGTCTGTTTTAATTTTGTGTTCTTTCTGATTTTCTGTATTTTCTTCAAAAGTTAAGTGCTGAAGAGAATTTGGAGGTATCTGCTTTACAGTATCAGCATTTCCATCACTGTCAGGCTGCAAACCTACAAAAGGAATAAGTGCGTTTAGTTTCTAGAGGACTCCAAGTTTACAGTGTTGCTGCAAGGAGTAATTCAGTACATTGCAGTGAGTAACCATCCCCTATCGTGCTACCTTGGCTATGGCTTTTCAGTGGAGATGTGTTTCATCAAACCTAGACCAGTAACATGCTTATCCATTTCTTCAATTTATAAAAATCCAATAATGAACTAAACAATATTTACAACTTGCTTCAAGAGCTTTGATTTTAGCCAAAGTTGCAGTGCATTACAGAAGTCAAAGTAAAAAAAAAAAAAAAAAAAAAAGAATCATAAAACTACATAATTAAAGAATACTGAAAAACTTGCCACCTTGACATGAGTGCCACCATTCTTTTGATGAACTCTTTCTAGACAGAAAGCATTCTGCATGCTATCTTTCATGTTTTTTTCATTGAAAAAGTCAGAATGAATGACTCAAAAATAACTGAAGGAAGTGTTTTAAAGCCTTGACATTTAGAAACTCTTTTTTCCCCAAAAAACAAACCAAAAACAGGCATAATAAATAATTTGAAACTGACTGGTCATGTCAAAAACGACAGATGCTTGAGTTATATTTAAAGTTTTTAAGCGTGATATTATCTGAACATGTCACTTGAAGTACAGTTTTTTTTTTTTTTAAACATTAAAGTCACCTGATCCACTAGCAGTAAAACTAAATATATTTTTTATGGATTTGTGTTGTTCACTTTTTAACTGCAATTCTTCTACGCCTTTTTACTGCAACTTCTCCCTTGCTTGAACCTCCTCCACATCCTCCAGCCAGTTCAGGGAAACAGGACGACCTGGACTGAGTGCTGGTGCTGCTGCTTGTTCTCTGACAACCAACAGGTCCTCAGTTATCTCGAGATCATGCTCATGCCTTAGCCCTGTCTGTAGAAGGGACAGCAATCTTAATTCTCCTTTGTCCCTTGGAGAAATTTTGAAGCACTCACCTTTGAAACTTCCAACTGTCAAATTTCGCTGTAATTGTTCCGAAGGCTCAGAAACTATTGGTGTGTGGGTGGGAAATATAGTACAATCACATAAACCTCAGTGCCTCACAAGGCCACACAAAGAATACACTCAATCTTGTATGGTGCAGAAATCAATTGCTTTACTTTTTATAACTGCATCAAACAAAAAAAAAAAGGGGGACTGGCCACTTGCACCTAACATTTATGATGTGGTGGCAGGTATCAGCTGATAAGTTTTCTACAACATACCGACACGTCCAACACTGATAAGCGTTTTACCTGGAGCCAGATCTGGAGCCTGGGGCTGTTCAGTTGGCAGATTCACAACAGGCTGACGACCTTCACTTTGAGAAGCTGAAATAAGTGGCTTCTTTATAGCTGAAATAAAACACATTGACAAAAGCCTTAAGGTGAAACAAATGGCCACAATATACTGAGCCTTCCTCTGACTTTTTTTTTTTTGCTTTTATTTTTAATCAGATGAAAATATAAAATACAAGATTTCTGAAAAAAAAAGTATCAAAAGCACTTAAGCATTCAACATTTCCGAGAAACTTCTAATAAACAAATACAGTAAGAACTGTCAGACTTTATACTCAAATTTTGTTGCTATACAGAGGTTTAAAACCTTCGTGATCACTATGGAACACCTGGTATTCAAACAAGACATACATGTCACCAAGCACCCAACTGAGAAATTATTAGAATATTTCTTCTAACCAGTGGGTGTATCTTCAGCTTTAGCAGGGTCATTGTCTTCTATTTCAGGCATGCCTGCATCTCCTCCTAGCTTGATTTTCTCTGTAAAACAGGAAAAAGATATTCTTCTTCACTCATCTGTTGAAGTTTTAAGCGAAAATTTACTCCTTGGGGAGGCCCCAGGAGCAGGAGCAAAGCCCTCCTTGCACAGGAGGCCCTCCTTCTTCTCCAAGAAAGGAGACAAAATTGTGCAGGAAACATTTTCTTTTAAATAAGCAGAGAAGGACATGCTGATTTCTGGATTCCTGTAAACTAACTTTGTACAGTCACGTGTTACCTGAAGCAAATGATTCACTGTCCTACTGTAAATACCCCCCCTAATTCTGTACAATAGCAAGGGTAAAACAATTGGCCTGCATCTATCAGAGTGACAAAAATACCTTTGCCATCTGCAGCGTGATCTGAAGGCTCCTCATTCTTTACTGTGCTTTTAGCTTCTGTCTCTGGAACAGTCTTAGATACTGCTTGGTCTTCATCATTAGGACTGACTTCAGTGCCTTTACTGGGCTGAATTTTCTGTGTGGCCTGTTAGAACAAATTCATTCAGAAACAACACTAAAGACAGCCGTGAAAATTAAACTATAAAGGCTCTCAGTTTTAAGATTACTTCGGGAAAGCAAAACTGCATTTATGAATTAGATGATCACCAAAAGGAACAACAGCAGAAGTCCTCGAGACAAACCTCAGTCCTGAGGGTAGTTGGTAAAAGTTGGACATTTGTAACTAAACAGAAAACTTAAAATACTGTATGGTTCCATGACGTTTTCATCAGCATGTAAAGGAAAGCAGAATCGCTCATAATCTGTGAATAATGCTACAGCTATTCCAGAAGAATAGCAAGAAAACTTTGGCCATACCACAATACATTAACTTTACTGTAATAAAACTTACAGGAGAACCTCGGAAAGTTATTTTTATGGGTGCTACATTTGCTAGAGTTCTGGCTCTGGTACGAAGCTACCACACAATCTGTGACCAAGCATAATTCTGCGGCCACCCAGAGGAAATTACCATGGCAAAAGTGTTCAGGCCAACTGAGCTCAAATATATGACAATCAGTTAAGACATCATTAGCCTTGAGCCTCAGAGCAGGGAGACTTCTGCAAACATTTCTGGATTTTAAGGCAAAATTTGATTGAAACCTACTTGAAATCTGCTTAATGGTTTGTAATATCTGTAAACAGACATGAACCAGGAAACGAAGTTTTCATTAAAGGTGGGTTACCTGTTCATCCTTTTGTAGGAAACATGCTCACATTCTACTGACTACTTGCACAGCATAACTACCCACTGATGCCACTCAGAAAGCAGTGTATTTGAATCCCATTAGCACCTAGAAGCCTCAGAGATCAGATTCCTCTTTGCAATAATCTGTATAATATTACAAGCACATTGATCCTACCCTGGAGGCCTACAAAGTAATATCCATTTTAGAGAGAAGAAATGGAAATCCTGAGCGATGATATCATGTAGGAAGGCTGCAGCAGAGCAAAGAATTAAGCCTGATCTTCAAGGCTTAGCTCAACAACCAAACAAAACAAGCACATGTTCTGACACTAATATTCATTTAGGGCCGTGCAGCGCAACATTTATCCAAAACTTGGAGGAGAAATGTCCAGGAGCTCCACGTAACAGCTTATTATGTGGAGCGCAGACTTGGGGCTCTCTAATTCAACAGAGAAATTTAACCGTGTATTACCTTTTGCTCCCGTATAACTTGGTCCACTAATTTCTTCATATTTTCTTCATGTTGCAGTCTCATTTCCTTGATCTGCTGGCTACACTGCAGACTTAATTAGAAACACACTATCAATCACATTTGAGTAGTTATATCAGCTTTTGCACAAAGGAAAAAAAAAAAAAAGAAAAAAAAAAAAAAAGAGTTGCACAGAAAGCCAAATCTGAGAGAACTAGAATAGTTTGGCCAAAAATCTATGCCTTGGAACAAGAGTGGAAACAGACCGAGCAGAGCAGGAAAAGAGGACTGGAAAGAGACAGAGACAAAGCAGAAAAACAGGAAAATAAACCTAACAGCCCTGAAAACACTTCCCCCAAACCTGCAAGGCAGCTGCAAATTCAATCTCCTGTCATCAGCAAACATGAATTCTACTTGGAATGCATGGAACCATCCTATGGCTGTCAACACAGAGGATGCACAACTACCACCATCAGTTACGGCTACCAACTCAAATAAAAAAATTGTAATCACACAACTCAAGTCTCAGGTTTTCTAACAAGCCACAGAGATCAACCAAATTAAAAAAAAATCCCTGGGCCCTAACACACATACACTGAAAACTCTTTTTGTGATTTTATTTATACACATACATATACATATTTTTCCTCTCGCTCTTTAAGGCTTCAGAAGTAGTTTTCTCCCTTATTTGTTCATTATCAACTTAAAAGGCTGAAATTAACTTCAAGTTTCAATTACATACAATGATTTTACTTCCAGTTCAAAAAAAAAAAAAAAAAAAAAAAAACACTTAGGAAGAAAACAATGAACAAATGAACAATAACCTGTGGCTGACAGAACTGTGGAAATTAAATTCAACTCTTCCATTTATCAGTTCCCATTATTCAACATCTCCATATTATTAAAAAAAACATTTTGACTTAAAATTACCTAACGCTGAATAACTATGACAAGCCAGATTTCTCTGAGATAATTCAACTAGGAGTAGAAGGAAGAAGAAAACACCAAAAATAAAGAACCTTAAAATCAAACAGCCAACTAAGTCAAATGCATCCCCAACAGGGTACGTTCAAGTTTGAGGAATAACAAAACTAGGATTCATTTGTGCCTTTAAAAAAATAAATATAGCCTTGCACTACACACAAGCAAACCTACAGTTACCAACATTTCTAAAGACATACCTATCATATTCCAATCTCCTCGTAAGATAAGTATTGTTCTTCTTGTATTCATGAAGCTGATCTTCCTGACGAATGAATTCTTGTCGTAATTCTGCCAGTTGTTCTAGATCAAAGTGCAAAATCAACACAAATATATACGTACATCTCATGGTGCATACAACTTACAATATTGTGATATAAATTACAAATTAATGCGAGAAACTTAGGCCTTCCACATATATTTTTAAAATTCTTAAGCTAATTTGGAAAACATGTCAGCTAACTCTTGTATGCCATATTTTGATTCTTAATTAAGAAATTAACAAAACAAATCTGATACTGTGCGACCTGCTATGTTTTAAAATAAATAAGTAATGATCCATGTTATCACTAGGTTATTTTGGCACTATGATCAAATACTTTTTCTAGAAAATTAGTGCACAAAAAGAATACTTCACACTAGCCATAAAACCATTTAACATGCTCTTCACAGGCACTTGTTCTAGAAGTTCTCTCTCTCCTCTTCAGGCTACAAGTTATTTGCTAAGCTCCCTACTGTTTTAAGTTGAAACTATGTTAGTACAGACAGAAATGTAAAGTATCTTGTCTTCAGGCATGTACAAATTTTGGCAGTATTTCCTGCAGGACTCTGAAAACCAGAGACAAGACTGCAAGGCCTGTGGAGAACAGCACAGATGTGCACTCTTAAATGGTGCTTTCTGCTGCTTCTCTGAGCTGACACAAGTATCACAATACTGCTGATCCAAACCTTATAAAACTGTGTGTGCTTTGATCATGAAAACGATTCTAATGCCTTGGAAGTAAGTGGTGTCAGAATGCGTGTTTTTTTCCACAGAGAATAAAGTCTGCAGAAGACAACTCTACCCTTGCCATGCCAGACAGTGAACAAGCGCCAAGGAGCTTCAGAGCAGGAGATGCTCCCGCAGCACTCGAGCTTTCATCTCCAACGTGTTCTGAGGGCCTAGGCAGTTATAAAACACGACCATAAATCCCTTACCCTTTAAACGATGGATATCTGCCATTTGATACGATATGTTGTTCTGCAGCTTAATCTGAAACAAAAAAAAAGGAAAAACAAAAAGCTTATAGGGGGATACAGGGGATCTTTCGCAGGTTAGGAGGTGTTTATACCTGCAAAGAACCATTTGCTTGTGAATTGTTATTTTTTCCACTGTAAAGAAAGAATACCTATAAAGGAATATCAGAATGACGACAGAACATTCTTGTGACTATAAGCAGCTTATATTTAGTTATCTGTAAATGATACCAATTTAAGCACTACATTTAGCCTTTGCTAACAAAGGTATAGAAAAGTTTCCAAGACATATTTCTATCAGAAAAGCAGATTTGTCAAGACTAAAATAACCATATTGCATTCTGATATGACAAAAAGGGATAGTGGATTTTCAATGTCAAAGATAAATGTACAAAAATAAACAGTACCATTGGCAAAAACAAATTTTACCTAATGCATGTTGAAAGTAAATATTTAATGGGATGCTACATAATACTCATAACAGGAATTATACTTTAAAGAGTGAATGTGACACCAATGGACTTTTGTGAGTATTTAATTCGATATTTATTGTAATTGCTATTTTTCCTCACTAGTTCATACACATGAAGTTATTGAGCAAAAATGTTTTGTCTTGTTCTTATACAAAGAAAAAAAAAATCAGAAATAAGGAGAAAGATGTGCAGGTAGAAGACACTGAGAATGGGTGAAAAATCCCACGGCTGCTACTAGGCAACACTGGTATCGAATCCCTCCCACCAGGATCAACATAAAGAGTAACTGTCCCGCGGTGCTAAAACCAACAACGCTGCCATTCTGGATTCCAAGGGCAGAATTACCTCTCAAGGTAGAGGCTGCATCTAAATACTATGTCTTATCTGATCTTCATTTAATTAACCAAAAGGTAAAACAACCCACAAAGCACCACACCTGTAAGTGCTTTCACAAACAGTTTCTGCATTAGTTAAAATGCCGGTATCTTTGCCCCTTAAGAGCCCCTGCGTTTCCCACTTTGAACCTGCATATGGGCACAGGCACTTTGGAGCGGGGGGAGGCAGACACACAGGCTGCTTCGATTCCTGCGCAGGTGCTGAGCTCAGTGTCTGAGTCACTTACCCAAACTGCCTGTAGAAAAATATATATATATACACACGCACACACACGTACACACATACACACACACGCCCTTACTTTCTTAAGATTTCTTCCACACACTTCAGACTTCAACAACCTCAGAATACTGACCATTCTGCTCCAAAATGTGCCTCTCCAGGGGGACACTTAAGGATCCACTGTGGCATTTCACAGCCACGCGTATGAGGAACGATTAAATACATTCTCAGTACAAGCAGGAATCAAAACAAGGAAGCCTACTAGTTACAGCACTGGCAAAAAACAACTTTTAGTTAAGTAAAAGCCTGCCTTGGGTTTCCTGTGTTAAAACAAGAAAAAGAAAAAAAAGCACAAAGATGCCCTGTGGTGAAGATTCTACACAGAACCAAAGCATAAAAATAACCTCCCACCCTTTCTGTAAGGAAAGCGTGCAACTTGCAAGCTCCTTTTTAAATCCTGCTTCATCTATTGGACACCAGGATGTAGCGATGCAAAAAGTTATTTGATGAGCATTAAAGAGTATCTTTTCTCTTTGTTTGGGGGAAATACAGGAGCAGGGGTATTAAACAGAAAAGCTACAACCAGCAGCAATCATCATTTTTACCTGCCTTCTACCCCAACACAGCTCTTTTGAAAAGCCCTAAGAACACGAGCCTAGGATGACTATGAGCAGTGGAGATCATGCCAGGCAGACAGTTCTTCCCTTTTTAAACCTTTATACATCAGAATCCCTCATACAGAAAAGCTTTCTTCCACTTAAACCACAAAACATTTGACTTGTGAAGAGTTTGGTGATGGGAGATGCTTGTTCTATTAACAAGAGTCTGATCCAAAAATCTGATTATCAATTTTGCCACAATCTTTAATTTTAGAGATTTTGTGCGTCAGATAGAAGTGACAGCACTCATAGCCAAAACATCTCAGCTGACAGAAAATGTCCCTAATCTGGAGGATAGAAAGGGAGAAGCTGCTTATGATTCATGGGAGCTGTTCCACCTACACTCACAAAAAACATGGAGCAAGTCCAGTTCTTTCGTCTGCATCCTCCTTGAATCTAGACCTATTTGTACTCTTCTTTCTCAGATCTTCTCCAAAGCAATGGGGGGAGGGAGGAAAAACCACCACTCTAGCCCAGGGAGATCAATTCAAGAAAACCAAACATTACAAACCCTGTGCTGGCCACTGTTACATATAGGCAAGGCAGTACCTACAGTGCTGTTCAAATTGCAAGGGTCTTGTCATACAACAAAAGGCAATGAAAGAAAAGAAAGTTACATTGAAGCTCCTCTGTGCGTATGGCAGGATGGAACGGGGATGGAACTGCTTCCCCATTAAAGACTGCCTAAATGATAAAGTGTAAACATCCACCCTTATTTCACCAAGTCATTTCTTCCTCTAGCAAGAAGGCCCCTTGAAATCCCTGCCAAGGCAGCACAGGCAGGTGCCCACGCTGCTCGGTGCAGCCTTACACACACAGGAACAGCGAGTACATTGCTAGAGCACATCTGGGAGCACCAACAGCCCTCTTGCACAAAGGTCTACTTTTCATAACCCTTCTGCTACCGATTTGTCACCTCACTCTTCCAGAGCCATACTGTCAAACAGTCAGTGGAGACCAGGAGATCAGGCATGGTTCCGCGCTGCAGCGTTGGCAACACAGAACGCGCAGCGAAACAGCAAGAGGGCTCCAACCTCCTCCCCGCAAAGCTGCAGCTCTGCGAGCGGATAAGCTATGCCGGAGTTTTGGCTACAAAGCTCTGCAAAGAAGGTAAGCTGCTTCCAAGCACGTTTCACTAACCAGTTTCACAGACGAAGCTTCAGCTAAGGGAACAAGGTGCTATTATGCTGCTGGCACAGCCAGTGACAACAGCAGAACGAGCCAGGCTCGCTGCGGGATCTGCCAGTCCCCAGGTAGGACCCCTCCGTGCTGCACAGCTGCCTTGGAAGCCTTCCACCCTGCACTCGTGCCATCCAAGCACTTTACGGAGCTTACTGCAAAAGGAGGTGGAAAGCCACGGAAAAAAAGGTGCCCTCACCCTGTGCCGCAAAAACCATGAAGCACTAAGGTTCATAAATAACTGATATTTATGGTAAGCTGCATGTGCGACCTCCGCCCCGAGGAGTGGGATCACCACCCTTGCTTCCCTCCCAAGGACAGTGGCTCCAGAAGAGCAGGATCCTCTATCCTGTCCCAAGACCTAGGGAATCGTCGCAAGCTCCTAACACTTAGCAGAGGGCGAAAGGAAGAGTCTCCAACAACTCTTAGCTCTGGCAGAGAGGTAGATCTACTCTTGCATCTTCCCCTGTGAACGTTACCAAGCGCTGCTGGGGACCAGAAGCAGCAATTACCAAAAAGTAGGTGCTGTCACAGCTCCTCTCTTCACCATCCCTCCTTTGGCAGCCCCACCTGCACTTTCCCATCCATTTAAGTATTTTCCCAGGTCCCAAAAGGCTCTTCTCTTCCCATCCCTCATTATACTCTCCCCTTTCTTTCAGGTTCTTTAGAAGACCCCTCCGCTTGTGAGCAATTCACCTCAGTCTCTCAAGATCTTTTACATCAGCAAATATCTCTCCCTCTGAGACCTACCATACTTGATTATCCTATATCTAAAGAACTGCTCAGACAAAAGTTAAAATCATTTATTTTTCCAGCTTTAAATGTAGCAAAATTATTTTTCCCGTCCTTTTTCAGCATACCTCAGCCTTCTCAGGGAAACCTCCTGGCTTCCATATGCTGCCAGTAGCAGGTGCTGCCTAATTGCAGGCCACTAAGTTTACAGTACATCAAGTTTACACTTTAATAAACTTTAGACTGCACAGCTGGGGGTTTCACAAGACACTAGGCCAGTTTACTACATTTACAGTTCTAAGAGCCGTTGTAAGAGCAAACACTATTCTGTGACTGGCTTGTAAAGCACACGACGGGAGGGAGAGGAGAGCCAAGGGTGCGACGTGGCTAGAGATCTCCCGGAGCCAGGAGGAAGCTGCCGGCAAAAATTCAAGTTGCTTTTGCACTGGAAGATGTATCCTTGGTGTGCGTGAGCGCAAGGAAGAGAATCCCTTATGAAGGCTACAGAGCACAAAGCAGAACAGACACTACATCAGCTACCAGAGTACCGTCTTTCAAAGGAGCCGCTACAAAATAAAAACCTAACTGTTGCCTTGGTACCCACTGTTCCACTTGGTACCCTGGGAATTACCAGTGTCAGTTCCTTATTACACCTCCTGCATTTCACAGACAAACTGGGCTTGCTGGCATGGTTTGTTCAAACACCATCCCTGCTAAATTCTATTTAGAGAAAATAAAAAGGATCAGTCATCTTTTTTTGGTCAGGCACTTCATGCACACTTTGTGCTTTTTTTTTTTTAGCAAAAGATCTGTTGATTGCTTTACTCCCTAAGGCATTTCACTTAATTATTTTTTTAATATAGGATTGTTGCCACTGAGAATATTTTAGCAGCTCCCAGAGGACAGGGAGATAAACGGCCAGTAACTGTTACTTGTAGGACATGAGATTCCTATCTTAGAGATGAGCAATTTGGGTAGCACCCCATTTCTGTTTGGTTTGCTGTCTTTAAACACTCCATGCAACATCATTTTACTGTTTGCAATTTCCAAATAAACCCTACTAAGAGAACACTGCCAGCAGAAGAGAAGAATTCTGTAAAATAGGCGAGACTGGGCTTTAATGATCACAGTAATGGATCTGCACATTAGAAGATCATTCAGAACTACAAACTCAATCCTGATCGGGCACAAGTTAACAACAACTTTATGCTTGCAAGAGAAGGACAAGTGATGCCCAACTCAGTATAAAATCTGATCATGTTAAGCTTAACCTGCCAAAGTTGTTTCTGAAAAAACATAAAGAAACCAGTTTGCAAGAGATGAAGCTGCCCTGTATGTATACAGTATTTTTGACATAATACTAAGGCACCTACATTCAGATTTATTATGCCATTGAATCACAAAGTCAATCTTCTATTATTGAAAAGCTTTAAATCAAATATGACCTTTGTGTGTTTATAGTAAAATGAAATTACTTAGGGCACAGTAATAACTGGAAGATCTGGATGAACTCTTCCCTTTTAAAAGATGATCTTAAAAAACATGATCTTCACACATCTACAAATACCTCATTCAGGATGCTGACATTTTTACACATAAAATGACAAACAAACACTCTGGATCTTAATGTGATCCAGAGTTGACACTCGTCACAAGCAAAACTGCTACAGAAATCTGATCATTGCTGGTCTATCTTCAAACTTCAGTTTTGCAGAAATTATAAAGATTCATTATCACTTAATAAACTTGGTTACATTGGAATTTCAAATTAAAAAGAAAAAAATATGAAAGAAATTCATTACAGAATGCCTGCATCTACATAGGCAGTGAGTTGAGAACAGGAGCAGCACACAGCTAAGTATCCATAAACTTTCAATGATTACAAGATTGCTTTAAATTAAGAACAGCCTACTTAAACCACTGAGAACAACTCCCATAAACTCTTTCAAGATTATATTTCTCCCTGCAGAACATTACAGATTTCCCAAAATATAAGCTTCTTCTATTAAATCAAGCCCTGCAGTGTAACCCCATCATTAGAGCTTACTTGAGTACCCATAGTATAATTTTACACATAACAATTACAGTAACATATGGACAACTCATTCCTCATGAACACAGGCTGGACAGTATCTTCCAACATATCTCTAATTTTACATTTTATCCCAAGCTCCAAGAAATCAGCTGCCAGAGAGGGGAAAAAAAAAAGTTTGCTAAACACACAAAGAACTTGATTAAAGCTTTAGTAGGAAAGGTGATGTGGCAGTTTTAGTGCAAACTAAGGTCGTTTGAAGGAGTCTGCGATTCTCCCCATTTATTGGCAACTAGTTAGATTAAGAGATTATACTTCACTTAGATGTAAGTGAGACCCCAGAAATAAGGCCGGGCTTTAGAAACTGCTCTGCTTAATAACAACTGCCAGCTGCAGTTCAACCCATTAGCCAAACTCCACTTACAAAAACTCGGTATTTGGTTGTTGCTGCGATGATTTGCTCATCAACTGTGTGACATGAAGGGGCCACAGCAAACTCAGCTGCTTGTAAGCCCCATGTAGGGGTAGGTAGTTCCACAAATTCTCCTGTGGAAAGTGGTAAGGTGGTAGAATTATGAACTGCCCACGCACAACAAACCTCCACCTGACAGCTACAGCCAGGAGAACTCGCCCTGCAGCCAGGCAGGTTTCACCAGGGGTAAGAGGCTGCTGCAATCGCCAGGAGAGCAGGGCAGGGGCGGCTGGTGCTTTGGCCCCCTCTCCCCCCTGCAGCGAAGGGCCCCACGCCCCGCACGGGCGGGCGGGCAGGGTTCTGTGCCAGCTTCAGCAACCAGCTTCATTATCCACGCAGAGACGAGCTCTACCAGGAGCAAATGTTCATCCCAAGCATTTGCCTGTTTAAGATCCAGCACTGCCCTTCTACACAAGACCTTCGGTGAGACAGAGCAAAAACACACTCGGAGGTTCTGTACTTGCTGCTGTTTTCCTTCAAAGCAAGGGGGGGAAAAAAAGTGCTCTAATTTTGAAACTATGGGCAGCTTTCTTGATTACCCACAAATGATTATCAAAAAACTAAAAGGAACAGTCTCAGGAAATGGAGAAGGCTTAGGAAAGGGAGGGTAAAAACGCAGCCAGGAGAGCGCGCTCCCTGCTGGCACCGCAGCCGCCGCATTCGCCCCCGCGCTGGACAGCGGGTCGCGCCGCGGCAG
>NW_010577056.1:50606-64932 GCF_000705375.1 Tinamus guttatus | reverse complement strand
AACAAACCCCTCTGGGCTCCTGCAGATCCTGACCGTGAGCAAACCCAGGCTGCATGAGCCCTGAGCCATGCGGTGGCATCTGGGGACACGCAGCCTGCGGACCCTGCACCAGGGTTTGCTCCGTGCTGGCAGCCAGCTTTGGGATAGCCTGGGTTGCACTGGGCAATGCTGGGCCGGCCAACATGGAAATCCAGCTCCAAGACCTTGCAATATTGTGTCCCGGTCCAGCCAAGGAAACGGGCTGCTCTTCACCTTGGTGGGGAGCGGGGCTCGTCCCCAGTGTCGGGGTGACATGCAGCAATGTGACACGCTTGCGCAGGATGTCACGCTGGCACGAAAATACTCGTGGCTGTCCACTGAGATATTTGTACAGCGGCAGCCAGCAAGAGCCGAATCTGGGGCATCTGCAGCCGTGTTGCCCGTGGCGCCGAATTTCCATATTGTCGTGTGCAGTTAATAATTTTATTCATCCCGAGCCCTTCTCCCCCAGAGCTCGGGTGCGGAGTGGAGGCTCTTGCACTGCAAGGTCTCAGCTTGCTGCTTACGGCCCGGCGGGATGTCCGAGCGCAGGGGAAAAGGAACGAGAGCGGTTTGGTTGTGTTGTCTGCTGGGAGGGTCACGGTGTTGGCTATAATTATGCGTTAAGAGGATGCCTTCAAGGTGGGTGAGCTGCAAATATCCCCTTTGCCTCTTCTCTGCCTCTTCTCATATCACCCTCTCAGCTGTGCTTGCAAGTGGATCAGTCAGCAGGGATTGTGGAGAGAAACAACATTATTTACTTTGGAAGGATGTGTTTCTTGCAGCACTCTTTGGAAGCACGTGCGTTTCTTGCAGCACGTTTTGGAAGCATGTGTGTTTTTTTTAAGGTCCTTTGGAAACATGTGTGTTTCTTGCAGCCCCCTTTGGGTATCACCCTCTCAGCTGTGCTTGCAAGCGGAGCAGTCAGCAGGGATTGTAGAGAGAAACAACGTTATTTGCTTTGGAAGGATGTGCGTTCCTTGCAGCACTCTTCGGAAGCACATGCGTTTCTTGCAGCGCCCTTTGCAAACACATGCGTTTCTTGCAGTGCCCTTTGGAAGCATGTGTGTTTTTTGCAACACCCTTTGGAAGCACGTGTGTTTCTTGCAGCCCCCTTTGCAAGCACACGTGCGTTTTGCAGTGCCCTTCGGACGCATGTGCGCTGGCCCGGTGCACGCGCTGGCTTCCCAATCCCCTTCCAGGGTCACCTTGCAGGACAAGGGACGTCAGTGCTCGAGTGTTTTCCGTGCAAGCTGTTGCACTTGTGGTTTCGGGCACCCGATTTGGGGCACTCCGGGAATGACAGCGTAGGGACGACGTGGTCCAAGGGCACTGTGCTCAGCTGGCAGATCCTTGGGGCTGTCGGCAAAGGAGGGAGCTCGGCTGCCTCCAAGGCTGGGGACCATGAGGAGCATTAGGCGAGAAATGACCTGAGAAGTTACATTTTTCTTCTGCTAGAGATCAGACCATTTACTTCAGGTTCCAAATCCTTTCCTATGCACTTTTACTGCTTGGGAGTATTAGAGACGTTTAAGTTTGAATATTCATCGAAGAGGCACTAAGAGATGAGTTTTATCAGTTACTGAAGAAGTGCTTGTTGCACAAAATAGCATAGAAAAAAGTTTTGAAGTCTCAAAAATGTAATTTAAGAAGTTTGGTCTGGCTGAGCAAATGGAGGAAGGTGGAGGCATTTGGGGAAGATACTAGATATTAAATGGGTTGTTAATCCCCCTTGGCTCCTAAAACACTATATGGACCTAGAGCTGGGTGGTGTGGCGCTAGGTGTGCAGCCTGGTATTTTTAACAGAAGTGTCGATAAGTTTGAAAGTGTTTGCCAAGGCCACCAAGCAGATTTTGGCTTAGGCTCTGTGTCTGATTCAAGTTGCCCCAAAGCCATGGCCTGGTTTCACTATGTGCTGCTGGGTTAATGCATGCGCTGCACGTTGTGATTTCCCTGTGCAAACGTTAGCCTATGCAAGCGATAACATTTATGTGTTATTACCCGCTTTTGTGCTTTATTTTCCTCTGCTAAAGGGCCCAGGGCTTGGGGTTGCCTCCTTGTTGCCCACGTGCAAGAGGAGATCAGAGCGGGCAGCGCGGAAGCCGCCCTGCCCCGCCAGCCCTTCCCATGTGTTATGTGCAGGCTGCAGTGCGAATAATAATAAAATAATGACGGGCATTAAGAGTAACTATCAAGTAGGTTCAGCACGGAGCAGCATTTCTTGGCATTCCCACTTAACGGACTTCTGCGGTGGAGCAGAAGAGCCGATAAATAATAATCTGTGCCGCTGATGGATAATAAAGGTTTGTGCAAGATGGAGTGGAGCTGTTTTAAAAACACTGCTTAGTGTGCAGTTACTGCTAGTGGCCATATGTTATTTGGGGAATAAATAACGAGAGGATCTTGTGGTCTCAGCTGCGGGAGAGCAGCAACGTGGCACCGCTGGCATCGCATCCCGGTGCTGGCAAACGGGCAGGAAACAGAGGACTGCGGAACGCCGACCATCGCAGCGAGCAGCGCCGCGGCAAGGCCGGATCCCTGCGTCCACATCCATGTCAAAGACGAACGCGATGCCTTCCCCAAGTCACACCTTCCAACAGCTCATGGAAATGAAGGTTATGGAATACGCAGGGGTGACCATGCTCGCCGTTCTGGCTCCAAACCGGCTACGGCGCAGAACCTCTGCTGAGGTTGGCCTGAGGTTCAGGCTTGCACAAACCTCCCGTGGAGATCGGGGCTGCGGTGGAGCCGCAGGAGCCCCAGTGCAGGAGATGGAGCAAAGATAGCGAGAAAGGAGCTGCTTTGCTGTCCTGCTGCTCACGGAGCTTCCCGCTTGGTTACAGAGAGGAGCTTTCCTGTGCTGTGCAGTGCGTCAAGGGGAGCTGTGACACTGCAGCTTGCCCCCGAGCCCCGAGGAAACACGAGCTGAACTTTTACTGAATCTTCACTGCTTTTGTGCTGCTCTTCAGCGAAACCTGAAAGACAACTGTTGGAGAAATGCAAAAGTAAATGTGGGAAATGGGGAAGTGGGCATCGTCCTCTGCACAGCCCTCTCTTGGGCAGTTGTCCCAGCGTTGTGTGGGGATAGGGAATATCCCCGGGAATGAGGATACGCGTGGGGAAGGGTCCTCCTGGCACAGGCACGTTGGGAAGCGGCCGCTGAGCACTGGACCCACAGAGCAGGGTTTGGGAGGACGTGGGCACAGGACTGAAACATCGGCTGCCACAAAGGCAGAGCCTGAGGCGCTTTTATTTTCTTTTCCCCCGTGTTTTGAGTCTCCGGGCTGGTGTTTGATGCTGACTCACAAGTGTCTGCATTTTGGTGAGACTAAAAACAGCCCTTGAACCCGGCAGCCCCCGGAGTCGCCTTCCCGCGCGCAGGGCGGCGCTCCCCGGCTCCGCGCGCCCGTCCTGAGCCGCGGTCGCGGGGACGTGAGATGGGGCCGGGGTGGCCGCGTGGCCGGGCTGTGCCGGGCTGCACCCCCTCCCCGCTCCATCCTCTGCTTTCGCCTCTCGCAACGGTGAAACCTCTGCCCCGGCTTTGACCGCAGGCCTCGTTCACCGGAATCTGCCCCAAAGCTCAGGACAAGAGCTCCATGAAATCGAGAGAGGGACTGGGAGGACACCTGGGGAGTCAACGTCACGGAGTCAGGTTTGCAACAAAAAGGATGCAGTCCCAATGCCAGGGAGCACGCGGGTGCCGTTATCCGCCGGGAAAAGGGGCTTTCATTTCCCTGGGCCTCTTGTACCTCCTTGGAAGAAAAACCTCAGGAGTAAGAGCAGTTCCCTGGAAGCCCTGCTAGGAACAGCCGCTCGGCTACATCAGTGCTCTAATTGCATTTCAGACATTTAGTCACCTTTTAATCCATTTGTGTGTCATGCTGGCTTTGTGTCGTTCTCATTTTTAATCAGAATGTCATGCGATACCTACTTAAACATCTCCCGGAAGTCTAAATATATTAAATCAACACTGCTGCCTTCATTAACCGATTTTTTGTACTCATCGTTATAAAAATCAGATGGTTTTGAAAGGGCCCATTTTTCCTGAGCTGCCTGTAGCCTCCGCTGCCTTTCCCAGCAGCACCGTTACTCCTGGCAGCATTTTCCCTATTCCCTGCACAACGGGCCGGGTGGGAAGGATGGAGACAGCCCCTGTGGATGCTGCAGCCTTTCCGTTCGTTGGCAGGATCCTGTTTTCCTTCACACTTTAGGGATTTCCTCGTGCAGAGGAATGAACTATGATCGCAAGGGACGTGCTAGAAGCCCGCGGGGTTGGACACCCCGTCCCCAACCCAGCGGGCTGGAGCAGCCGCCGGACTCTGCGTTTTGATGTCAAATGCTGCAATTCCGTGACTGATTGCAAAGCTGGAGCTCCGGCCGCCCGCGATGGCCACATGTCCCTGCAGTCGCTGGTGGGATCGTCCCGGCCTCGGGATGGCCCCGGGGCCGCCCCGGGCTCCGTGTGGAGGAGCCGTCGGCAGCAGAGCCCGTCTCATCCGTGCGGGGCTTTCAGTCCCACCCAGGGCTAATCTGTGATAATTATTTTTAATATTGCTTTTATGTGGCAGTATATTGTTTTAATTTCTTGGCTGCGCCACGGCTGATATTAAGCGCTTCCAGCTTGACTCACTAGGAAGCATAGGCTCCTCGAGGCAGTATTTATTAAAATCTGTGTTTCCTCAGTATTTCATGTTTATTATTGCCATCTTTAATTAAGAGGGCTAAATATTGCTGATGCGGGTTGAGGGGCCTTTTTAGCATGAGTAATTGGGGATGCAGCCCAGCAAGAGAAGATGCCCCGGGCAGGACGGGCGCTGGGGGCTTCGTTAGCACCTCGTTGGCCCCAAGGCGGGAGGGCTGCGGGCTCCAGCTCGGGACACTTTAAAGCGATGGGGAGGCTCTGCCCCAAAGCTGCTTTTCCTTAACCAGGTTCTTTGAATCTCCTGGAAGTGCTGCCTCAGCCGGGGACAAGGCATCGCCCCGGGACACTTCTGCACGTGGGTTTTGAACCTTTAATTATGAACTCCTTCCTTCCTTTGCCATCCTCCCCAGGAACAGCCACGGGTTGTTGCCCTCATTTTATTAGGAGGTTTTAAAGGCAAAAGCAGAGTTTGAGATGTGCCCCTTGCAGCGGTGCCTCTGGAAGAGCCGTCTTGGGCTTTGGTAGCAGCACAGCCTTTCTAGTGATTTCTTTCCCAGATTGCTCCTTGCTGATCTCTGGGAAAGTTTTCCATGCATTTCCAATACTGTGCGCTGTGAAGAGTGGTTTCATCATGTTTTCTCCTGTATTAGGAACGGCACTTGATGGCCATTTGGGTGTGTTTGCTGCTTTATCAAACTTCTCCAAGGCCCCTCTGGTCTGTGGAGCAGTTCCCACGTCACGGCCGGGTTTGACTTTGCCCCTTTCATGCAGACAGCAGTGGGTAATTGCAGGTTTGCTTGTGTTCTGCATGGGTTCTGGGGTGTGTTTTGGTGCTCGCTACTCCCTCAGTTGGTAGAGAAAATCAGATTAGTTTTTATTCCAGTAATACGTCAGATCCTTGAATCTGTGCTTCAGGTTCTGCATTTCGGATCCAACTTTTTATAGATGTGGACAAGGAGGAACCTTTAGGAAGCGCCGGGTGCCGCGAGGCTCGTGGGGGCCCGGGTCCCGGCCCCGCTGCTGTGGCCGTGGGGCTGGCACTGATCCCTGCTGGCCTTTGCCCTGGCAAACCAGAGCCGATGGAGCAGGGCCCAAAGCTGCAGCAGCGCGTGCGAAGGGGGCAGCGGGGAAGGCTGCCGGGACGGGATGGAATGTGCTTTACCAGCGATGGCTTCTGGGGAGCTCCCCCTTCTGCTTCTGCGCCCTTCTCCTCCCTAAATGTGGTTGTTCGTATGCAAAAATAGGCAGTGCATCTGCAGGGGCTTGGTGGGAGATGGGTGCAACCGCCCCAAACCCCACGTGTGCAGGGCAGCCCGTGCGCTGAACCCCAAGAAATCATAGATGAAATCAGATCAATCAATCAATGAGAAATCATAAATGCCCCCGTCTGCAGGGCCGATGCCCACAGCCCCTCCGGACCGAGGAGGATCCTCTTCCTGGTGTTTGCACGTCTCTTACCCTCTGCAGACCCTCGGCAGGAGAGGTTTATATTGGAAACACGTCTTTGGGGACCGGGTACGTTCTGACCGTGGCCGCAGGGAAGCGGTACCAGCAGCACCGGGCCTGCCTGCACTTGCTGCTCTTGGCATCCATGCGGTTTTGCATCCATGGGTTTTGCGCCCATGGGTGGGATTTGTCCTGTGATGGGGTCTGGATGCACCAGGCCTGGCATTGGGCATGGTGCAGGGCTGGGGATGTTCCTGCGGACACCGTGACCCAGGAACGAGGGGGAAAGTGTGCTCAGGCCCTTCCCGCACTGCCTTTGCTTGCAAAACTCCTGCTTTTCCCTGTGCTTCTCTCTGTGCCTTTGAGCTCCAGGCGCCCGGCAGCTCCTGACATGTTTCTGGCGCGTTTCTGCAAATATCAAGGCTCTGTTTCCCGTGGGTGTTTTGCAGGGAAGATGTCAACCCGCATAACCATTCCCCCGGTCACGCGTTACCCGCCAAAAGGGGTTTTTTGCCCTTGCGGGTTAATCCGAAAGGTCGCGGGTGACGCTCGGCTGCAGGGCTGGGGTCGCGCCGGGCCTTGCTCGGGGCTGAACGGGATGCAGCGCGGGCTGCCCGGCCCCACGGAGCATCCCAGCCCCGGGGCTGCGGCGCCGATCCGATCCCAGGAGCGAGGGTGCTGCAATATCGGGGCAAACTTAAAGGAGGGGAGAAGCAAAAAATCCAGGGATGGATGAACTTCCTGGTGTTCCCAGCAGTGGATGCCGAGCATCGGACAGGAGCCGGGTGGGAAGACGCCTTCCTTGTACCAGCAACCAGGCCTGGGCCTACGGAGCAGGAGCCGGAGGCAGACGGAGCAGCCTCTGCTCTGCTCCCACCTCTGCCGATTCCCGGATCCCGCTCCCCCCGGAGCAAGGCAGGCACCTGTGTCAGCCCCGAGGGTTCCAGTTTGCAGGAGAAAACACAGAGGAATGGAGAGTAAATGATCATTTCAGCAAAAGCTTTTGTTGGGTCTCAGGTGAAGCTAGAAATTTGCATTTAAATGAATATATATTTTGAAGCATTAAACCCACAGGCAAAAGAAAGGCCTTGCGGAGATGACGGCTGCATCGCTCCCTGTGCGTCTCCTGATGTTATCCCAGCCAGCCTTTAGAAGTGAAGCCGCGTGCCAGCCCAGGTCATTTTTCTTCCTTTTATTTCCTGAAATCCACAGCCGACTGTAAGCGCTTTATTCCTGGCGCGGACCCGAGCCACCGAAGAGGAGGCGGCGAAGGAGCCGCGGCGGCTTCGCGTGTCGGATGTGCTGCACGGCGACGTCGGGGCCGGCCCGCGAGGGCCCCCGTGGGCCTGGGAATCCTGATGAAGAGGGAAAAGCGCGTTTGGAAACGCCGGTGCGGGACAGGACATCCCACGGGTGTTCATGGAGGGCTGGGATGCCCTGGACCCCGCGCGGTGGGAGAGCTGCCCCTGCGGAGGCTCCTCCGGGCTCTGGAAGAGCCTGTGAATTCCCGTTGGGAATTCCCACGGGGCTGGGCTCGCTCCTTGCTCAGGGCAGAGCTGGGTTTATTGGAAAGCTGCTGCTTTCTCCCGTGTCCGTAGGATTATTTGAGTCTTGGAGCTGCTCCGTGCTGTTTCCCAGGGTTGCCTTTTGGGGAGGATGAGCAATCTGGCAGGCGGCAGTGCCCGCGGTTGCCGGGTTTGCTGTTTTTTAAAGCGGCTCTGTTAATGTGCGCGAGGAATGCAGTCCTCTGAGGACGAGGAACTTCATATCGCTCTGTAAATCAGCGTTCGTTATTGTGTTAATCCTCTTGATTGCGTTCTCCCAGAAGGGTTCCCACATATGGTCAGTTCTGTAGCACATAAATACGATCTGCTTTGCCACAACCACCAGGCTTGCGTTTGTCAGTGCCTTTGCTGACAATTTTTATTCATAAACTGTGATTCAGGAAGGTTTTGATATCAATAGCTTTTGCGCTTGCTTTTGGTTTTGATTCAGCCTTGGGTTTTTGAATTCTGTGCTTGGGTCCCGGGTTTGTCCTTTCCGCTCCTTTGGGGTGCAGGGCTCGGGGTCCGTCCTCGCCCCTATCCGCAGCCTGCGCAGACGAGCGGCTCGCGGCGGGATAATCCTGGGAAGCTGTAAACGTCGGCATTAATATTGGGAGCGAATGGAGTGCAAAAGGGCTAATGTTTTAATTCAAGCTTTTTATCTGCTTACTCAAACATTTCTGAGAAGCCTCTGGCCCAGGGCTGTTGAGCACGATTTCTCATATCGAGTGGTTTCGGAGGCTTATGCAGCGCAATAGCAATAGCGGGAGCTCTGTGCACACTTGGAGCGCGCTGCAGACACACAAAGCCCTTGTTTCATCGTGTCGGGTGTATGAGGGTAGTCAGGTTGTTGGCATCCCCGTCTCCAGGATGCAGTGCCGGGAGAGCGATCCCGTCCCGCGGTGGCCGCCAGCGGGACCGGTGTCACTGCGGAGCCCAGGGGACCTCTGCTCCAAGCTGCTTCCCGATGGCAGCGTGGCATGGATGAGCACCCACAAACCTGTCAGGGATCGGGTGCGAGTTTGCCAAGCACCCAAACCACAGAACTGTTTCCTCTGCTTGCTGCGGGCTCCCGCACGACGTGGGTTGTTTTTGCAGCGTTTTGCAACGTGCTGCAGTCCCTGTCCCGGGCTGCGTGTCCGTCAGCCGCCCGGGAGCTCCTGGGCGCTCCGTGGGGCCCGGCCTCACCACATCCCGGTGCTGCCGGCCCGGAGCAGAGCCCGGCTCGGCCTCGGCTTTGCAAGGTGTTTTTGGACCTGTTGCTGCTCTGTTCTTTCTAGCGCCTCAATTCACTTTCATGAAAAGTGAATTTTTTATGAACCATTTATACACTTCTTTCTTTTCTCCCATGAGCTTTTCGCTGAGTTTGGTTGCTAGCAGAAAAGCAACTTCCCGGCAGGAACAGTGCCAGGAAGCCCAAGTGCCTGGTTTTTTCCTGGTGAGCAGTGCGCACAGCTCGGGATCCGGGGGTTGTTTTTTTCCTATCCCACGTTGGAGCAGCAGTGCCCGCCAGGTCCTGGGGTTCCCTGGGGACCTTGCGGATCCCGCTCCTCTGACCCTGGTCCTGCAGGCGGAAGCGTCCGGGTGCTTGTGCCGGACTTCCCGGGATTTCCCAGCGCCTCTGCTCTCCCTTGACCCTTAGCCAAGGGGATACCCGGCCCTGCTGTGGACACAGGTCGGCTGTGGTCGGCTCTTCCCGAGCGCCTGCTCCCTCCTACAAGGTCCAGTCTGGCTCTGCAAAGCTGGTGCTTGTGGAACATACGGGACTCAAATTCAGGAATTTGTTACAGTTCCCACTGCAGCCAGTGTAGTTCCCAGCGTGAATGCAGGAGTCTGGGCACGTCATTGCCCAAGAGCAACCCCGGGGAAGTCTGATAATGCCTTGTTGATCCGTGGAAGCCTCCGAAACTGGTCGTGGAGGCTTCGGGTGCTTCTTATTTCAGTTTGCATATGCAGTGATCCACTTTTTTTTGCTTGCGGAAGCAGAACTAGACATCACTGCCACTCACTTGGTCGTGCAACCATTGCAAGTGAAGCTGCAGCTGAAGCTTGGTAGCCCCAGTGGGATGCGGTTGGCACGGCTTGCGCTGAGGTTTGTCTTATTTGTATGGAGCAAGCGGGGCTTACTTTTTGACAAGACGGTGTTGATATCAGCCTCTAAATAATGCACATGAAAATTAGTTGCACCAAGAATATTTTGCATGCTAATGGAAAAAGTGCCAGTCTAAACAAGAGCAGACACGAGGTCGCTCCAAACTGTCAGGAATGAGAAAAAGTGAGTTTGAATTAGAGGAGAAACCAATTTGCTGTTATGGAGAGATGTTTGCTGTGCCTCTAAATCATGGATTTATAAATTCTAAATTTAATTCATAAAAGGTAGACGGCAGCGATCGGCCGTGTCCGCGTCCCCGGACGCCTGGGCGGCTCAGCGCCGTGTCGCAGGGCCCTGCTGCCCTGGGGACGATGCCAGCCTGGATCTCGTCCCTCCTGGGACACGCAGCAAGCGCCGGGGACGTCTGTGTGGACGGAGGGTGCGCAGGGGACGTGGGCGCTGCAGCGGCCAAGGCTCCTGCTGTGGGTGCCGGCCCCTGCGCGGCCGGGGGCTGCTGAGGAGCTCGTGGGTTCCCGAGGTGGTTGGGGTGGTTGGAACATCCCGCTCCAGCGCTGAAGCCCCCCGCTCGCATCTCCCAGGTGTGTTAAAAACCAAAGCTCACTGCTAAAAACCCAGCTCGCTGCCCTCCTCCCCACAGCACAGGGTGAACAGATGCAAAGTTGCTTCGCGCAAGAGGAACTAAGAATTTCCAGGAGAGCAATTCCTTGCTTTACAACTGAGCTGGCAAATCATGGGGAAAGTAAACTCCGTAATAGCTCCATTTACCCTTGATAGTATCTTAATGAGAGAGGCTCTGTTCTGATGCGATCCGACACTTGCAGACTGGCGCAGAAGTGCTGCGCTAGCCCGGGGGCACGCGCCGGATCCCGGAGCGGTGACAAGGTAGGGGCTGGCACGGGGACAGGCTGGACACGGGGCGGGAGGCACCGCGGGGACCTGCGCTGGCCCCTTCCCTGCGCAGCCCAGCGGGACAGCAAAGCCGCAGCGGTGCAGCCGGTTATTTTCCTTGGTGCAAGGCGCTTTTCCAAGCCTGTTCCCAGCAAAAGCACCCTCCGGTGATACAAAACTAAGGGAGCGTAATTGCTTTCGAAAGGAGAGCAGAAGTTGCCGCGTGCGGTTTCCAGCTGGCGCGGGAAGGCTCTTGCGGCCTGGCTGCGTTTCCGTGCCGTGAGCGGAGCCTCGGGATGTGTGCGGATCGGCGGCGGGGGCGGCGGGCTGCCAGCGTCCCCGTCGCGCCCGCGGGGCGAATCCGCCCTCCCTTCCGCATCCTGCGGCCTGTCCGCATCCTGCTAAAAACACAGAAAAGTAACAATGGAATTCTCATTTAAAAATCAGCCACAGTTTTGAGACTCCGATATGGCACTGGGGACGCAGATTTCCATCACTCAATATTAGCTTCCCACCTCTCTCGCATATATTATCAACTCGGGGTTTAACAGAGAGAAAATTTCCATGCTCCAGGTTTCATTTTCAGAAACAAGATTGCTAAAGAGCTAAAGTGCAGCTCGGATTTCTCCTGAAAAATTCATCACCGTCTCTAGACATTCTTCCTTAAAACTGAGTGGGAAATAGAGCTAAGCAGCAGCAGGCCCAGCTGCCAGGACCTGTTTTGGGAAGGGGGTCGCGCCGGGGCCGCTGTGCATCCCTGCCTGCTTTACCGCACAGCAACTGATGCATGGCGCTCGCTAGAATTATTTCTAAATTGCATCCTTTGTCTTTTTTTTTTTTGTTTTTTTTTAAAGATCCTCTGTATTTAATCCATGATAAATACTCAAATGGTGCTAGATGCACTGTTCTGGCAGAAACTCGTGTCATGCTGGGAAAATACCTGTTTTGCAGCAATTGCAACCAAATTGCTCCAGTGCCAGCTCTGTTGCTGGGGCTTGGTACCGCGAGGGGAGGATAGGGGATGTGCCGGGAATGTAGAGCGGCCACAAAAATGTGTCTCTCATCGGTAGGGGCGGCAAAAACCCGCCTTTTTTTTAGGAGTGGGGGTGTTCGGTGCCGTTCGGTTTGGTTTGCTGCTGGGATGTGCCATGACCTCAGGGAGGTAAATCCTGGTCCTGGGAGGGCTTGGAGAGCTGCTGCAGGGCTGTCTCGGAGTGGAAGGTTTCCTGAATTCTGACTGGATAAAGAGCCACTGCAGTTCAGGTCCCCCAAGAACCGGCATGTCGCAGCTTCCTGAAAATGTTTGTGGATTAAACCCAGGGATTAAAACCAGGTAAGAGGAGTTTGTGACTCCAAGAGTCGCCTCATTAGACACTTCCAGTCTCCAGAGGTTTCTAAACTCCTGTGGCCAGTCTTGAGGACAGGAATGGTGCTGGTGAGGAAGCGGGATTACAGATAGCAGAAATTAATCTCGAAATGCATGTGCGCTAACAGGATTACGCTCGATGCATTATGTAAACCCCCTTTCCCTGCTCTCCATCCGTTCCATCGGGACAGGCATCCCCGTGGAGCGGAGCGCCGGGATGCAGCGCCGGGGCCGCAGTCCCTCTCCGGAGCCGGGAAGGGTTAACGGGGCCGCGCTGGCCCGTGCGCGCGGCCCGGCTCGCCCTTGGCCTGGGCGCGCGTCCCGGAGCGGCCGCGTTTCACATCCACTCACGTCACATCAACAGCAGAGTTCCAGTGGCCACGAACGCGCCCTCGTTTTCCTCTCTTTTTTTGTTTATCTCTGCAGCACTGTCAGAATTAATAAGTGGCCGGGCAGTGAGAGCTGTCGCTGCCTTTGCTCCTTTGGGTCTCTGTGTCCCTGCTCTGAGTCCTCAGGAGCCACCTGATTTTTTCCGTGCCTTTTATTCTCGTTTCCCCACGGGCTGCTGCTCAGTGGGGCTGTGTTCCCATCGCGCCGCTGCTGCCTGGGGGATGCTGGAGCCATCCCGCTGGGATCCGCAGCAGAACTGGACCGCTGGCTCGGGATGAGCTTGGGATGCTCAGAGCAACCGGCAGAGCTGCTGCAGAGCATCAGTGCGAGGTCGCACCTGGCGACTGCAGCCGAAGCAGGGTGTATTTTCCATTGCTCGGGCTTATGAAGCGATTTGTGTTGGGCAATATGTTAGTGGGCTGCTAGAGCGCTTCGGGGCACGTGTCGGGGTATGAGTCGCACTCGTTGCGGTCGACTCCGTTTAACCCCCGGAAAGGCTGCGTGTTGCCCCCGCGCTCCCAAGGGGGCTCTCGGTTTCGGAGCCCTCTGCCTCGGTTCTCCCTCCCAACGCTGCCCGCGGGACGCTGAGAAGGGGAGAAGCTGCGAGAAGTCACGGGTGGTCGCGGGGAGTGATGAGTGTTCCTTGGGAAAGGCTCCTTGGGAAAGGCTCCTTGGGAAAGGCCCTTGGGAAAGGCGCCGTGCCGGCTGTGCCCAGGAGCATCCTTCCCCGGGCCCCTTCCCGCCAGCGCTCCGGCACCCTGGGGGATGCAGCAACCGCTGTCCTTGAGCGTGCGGATGTCGGGAGCCGCAGCCTGCGCGTCACCTGCCCCTTGGGGACATCCATGCGTCCTCCAGGGACGTGGGCCTGTTCCGTTGCAGAGGGATACATCTCTCCCCATGCACAGGGAGCGAGCACATCGGATCAGTGTGGAAATTCCACCGCGCGCGGCCGCCCCCCGGAGCCTCCCGCTCCATGCACGCTCTCCGTTTCCCGTGGGCCTCCTCGCTCCGCGAGCGCCCTGATGATTCCCAGCATCCGACAGAGCCCATTCCCCCTAATGATTCCCAGCATCCGACAGAGCCTGGCCGCGGCTCAGGGCTGTCCCCGGGGCGCTGGCACGCGGTTGCGAATGTCCCTGGGCCGTCCCTGCGCGGGCGGCGTGTCAAGAAGGGTCTCTCCGAAGGGACTCTTGTTTGTCAGCCCCGCGCGCCCGCGTAGGTGCGGGAGGAGGAGCGCAAGGAAAAGCCTTGTTCTTTCTTCTCAGATGCTGCAATTTCAGCACAAACCAAAATAGTCCATAATGGCTCTTCTTGCCAAGGCAAGGAGCCTCCGAGTTTGCTTTTCCCTAGCTGAAAATGGGTATTTGTGAATGTATTTTTGTCCCTTCTCTCTTATTCTGCAGCTCAGATCAGGGGCCGGCTTCCTTGGAGGGCCACCTAAGAGCGCTGCGGCTTAGGAAAACTTCATCCTCCTGCAAATTCAACATTAACTTTGTCCCAGGGATAATAAATTCCCAGCTCATACAGCACCACACAGAAGTCTGAAAATGAAACATTTAAACTGCAATATTGCAATCGAATTGCTAGTGAAAATCTCTTCACGCTGGCAGTGGAATTGGTGGGTCTTTGATCTCCTCCAGCTTAGATGTTGCTGCCAGAAAGATTTAAGCTTAAACTTCACTTTGTAAAATGGACTTTTTTTGACAGTTTCCTTTAAAAAAATAATCTCCTAAGCTCCTGAAGCTGGGGAGGAGCGGCCAGCCCCACAGTGAGATTTCGAAACCCACTAGTGCAGGAGGGAGTTGCTTTCAACTGCTGCTATTTATTTCCCAAGCCCCGCGCTTAATCCCCATGGGTCTGTGTTTGTGGTTTGCTTGGGGAGCGGGACCCGCCGGGCTGCGGTGCCGGCGCTGCCGCA
>NW_010577056.1:0-14644 GCF_000705375.1 Tinamus guttatus | reverse complement strand
AGCGCCGCTGCCGAGCGGGGCTGCAATCACTGGCGGCCCGTGGGGCGAGGGAGCCGCTGCTTCCCCTGCAGCCCCCAGGCAGAACTAGAGCGCCAGGGCCTGGGGGCAGCCCTTTAACAGCCGGGGTACTTGAACAGTCGTGGGTGCCCCCAAAGCCCCGGGCTGGGCAGGGGGCAGCTCCGCCGGCCTGCGGGGTTGAGGACAGCAGAGCCCTGACACCGACGGCACCACGAGGGGACGGGGTCCCTGCACAGCCCGGCCGGGCCCCCGGGTGACGGAACCACCGCCTCCACGCCCAGGGCTGCGCAGCCGGGCCTGGGGAGAAGGAAGGCAGGAAGCTGCGAGTCTAAAAACATTTATTTGGCATTCAGTTCTCCCTTGGACGATATGTACACATTTATTGCAGGAGGTCTAGCAAATGAAATAAAGGCTAATAAAAAATGATTACATCTCAATGGTACACTTCTATACAGTATTTACATGTGCTAGTTACAAGAATGAATATGAAGGCTGAAGGAACTGCCTGTTTTTGGGCTTTGGGGGTGCCATAATCCCCAGTTTTCCAGCCATTCCTTGCGGGCTGCTGACAGTGTACAATGCTGAACTAGAGCCTGACAAAGGTGCGGCGTTGGAGCGCGATGCCTTCTTGATCCTTCTGTACTTGTTGTAACCACTACAAAATCCAGAGAGAAATCCCATTATTACAAGTTACACTATTATTTACATGTTATGCATTGCATATTTGTACACGTTGAACACCTGCTTTACCTGCCCCATTCCCTTCCATGGTACATTTACACAAAATCTAGTTCTATGCAACCGTAAGACTAATCTCCCTCAAAGAAATTCTCCATCACACACAGCTGTGTAAATACTTTCCAAGTGCAAATCAACCATAGCTGTTACTGACAGCTGCCTACAGGTGAAAAGCAGCCTGAAACACAAGACACCGAATGCTGAGCCAGCCTGACTCTATTAATCCAATCACAGCCACCAACTTTAAATGGCACTTCAGGGTCGACAGCATTTAATGACTAGAAATTTTAGTGGATGGAAAGGTGAAACCTGCTGAGCCGGGTGTTTGTGTAGCCTGACAGTACCACAGTAGTATCAGCTCCAACTTGCTTCCTTTTCACGCACAGGCAGCCTTAAGCATGGTGTATGTTTTAAAAGAATGACTATAAAAGCAAAATAAGAGTTTTTGCTGGTGTTTTCTGATATAATTTTCCCTCTCCCCTTTTTAAAACACACTTATGATGGAGAGTGGAAGATCCTCAACCCTTATCCTTTTTGTTTTGCTTCCTTCTCGGTGATCAGTCATCAGGTGTCCAAGTGCAACCTCCAGCACAGGCTGCTATGACCTGTGCTCTGAACCCACACGAGAGCAACGTCGTTTCATGGTGCACCATGCCCAAGCCCCGAATTAACATTTAATGAACTAGAACTAACTCCAAGCAACGTACCCTTTGGAATAAAACTGCTGGCCACCACCACCGCTCGACCTTTTCCTCTTGGATTCTCTGACGTTTGGACGCCTCTTCCTTTTCTTTGCTTGGTTTGTGTTATTGCAAAAATAACTCGAAGTTGTAACTGCATCTTCCTCCTCGTCATCGCTCTCCAGCGCTCCAGTGCTTCCCGGCGCCGTGTCCCCACTTTGGGGGACAGTGTCATCTGCAGAGAGACCGTGAGTTAAAGCCAGTGAGAACAAGACACTGCCACAAGCGCCCGCCAGGACACACATGTTGGACCGAGCTTCCATCCTTGCTGCTCGAAACCCCTTTCTGCTGCTTGTGTTCCTGGGATGCTCTGGGCTCCCATGAAGGCGTTCCTCAGGCTGGAATACGGGACAGGCAATAAACTGCTTTGGTTTAGCTGGGCCTGGCCCACAAGGTTTCCAGCCAGCCCTGTTTTCTCCAGCTTGCTTTCCTGCCTAAGCCATGTTGTACTGTGGGCTTCGTCATCCCTTCCCTGTGTCAGCTGGACAGGGATGGAGGAACATACCATAATACTACAGTCAAACATGGCATTGCTTTTTTTTTTTTTTTTTTAAAAAAAAAAAAAAAAAAAGGGAGACACTGAGGACCTCACACAAATCAGGACTGTAGACATGCACTTAACAACTGCGGTTATTAACACAGCAATAGGAAGGAACAGCCTACATTAAACACAAGCATAGTTGTAGGCCACAATGTCAAATCTGATAGCCAGCTTGTGCTAAATACCTGGATTACAACACCAGCTACACTGCTACGCCTACGTGAAGTTCCTAGATTTGTTAATCTCTGCACTAAATTCTTCATTGTGCTTCAGGTTACAGCTGTGCAGACACCCTCAAGCACAGTCGTTTCGATTGACAGCTTTTTTACATGTAAGGACCAGTCAGAACAGCTGAGCTCTGCTCCTGAGAACACCAAGGGGCAGTAGTTAGAGGCCACCCGTCACACAACACAAGCACATCAAGGAAGTGCTGGACTTTTAACTTCAAGGTTAGAAATCTTGGGATAATAAAGGTTATTGTATGAATCCCGATGACTGACAGGTAATCGGCAAAGCGGGAGTCTGTTTATTTTTGTTTACCTCGCTAGCATTTTACAACTAGGCCAAATATTCTCTACTATTCCTCACTAAAGGCCTTTGTATGCCCCTAAAACACTGTTCCCTCAATTGTTCCCACTTTGTAATTATTAAATTGCAAGAGTTAGAGCTTCTTACAGAGGAGGAGGAAGGGTAACAAACAGGAAAACACATGTATGGGTGCAAGGGATACTAAACCTGGTGTCGTCCACTCGGAGTACTTATCCATCACTTTAATTATTTCTGCACCGTATTTTTCCAGTTTATCTTCTGTGACACCATCGATCTGCAACAAAACCTCCACATCGGAAGACAGGGTTTCTATAAACAAACACAATATTACAAAATAAGAATTAGATATATCGAACAAGACTGTTTAAGAAGAGAGAACCCAGGATGAAATAAGAAAATCCAGGTAAGAGCACAGATGAGTTAAAATGCAGCGTTCAGAGACACTTGGGAGTTTTGTTAAAAGAAGAGCATGGGGTTGATGAAGAGCACTAGGAATGAGGAGTCAGAAGTTCATGTTTGCAGCCTAAGTGAACACAGTCTCAGGTGCTTTAACGTTCGTTTCAGGTATTCAGTAAGCAAAGGTAACCAGAGTGGTACTTAGGACCCCTGCCACAGGTTTGGAGAGTAATCACAGCAGGATACTCTGGGGGAAATTCATTCCTTTTAGCACTAAGCCCCCCAAAAGGAAGCCTCTATTCTAGCAGATTTACTTCTAGCTGGTTAGCACAAAAACCAGGAGAGGATTGCTCTAAAAAGGCTTCCTAGGTTGCTTTGCAGGACCATTACTCGGCTGTCCACATAGCTGACCAGCAAGACCTGCTGCAGCTCAAACACACAGCTCCATGGGGTCTGTGCTGGGCCAGCTATTTCCATGGCAATCGCTCGGTTCTGGAGATCTGAACTGGTCCTCAAGACGTTAGAAACTGTGGATTTTCTGTGAAAAAAGGGTAGGCTTGCACATGCAGTCTACTACCTGCAGAGGTCCCCAGTAGTGAAAAGCCAACTTTACCTGCTATTTTCTTGAGAGTTGAAGTACTAAAAATGTTGAAGTAATGCACATCAAACACTTTCCCAAGGGTTTTGCAGGTGTCTGTAAGTTCTCCCAGACACTTCTTAACCATCTCCTCCCGCTGGGACATTTTGGCCACAGAAGCCCTTTGCTTCCTGATGGTACTGGCGCTTTCGGTTTCGTGGAACTCCACCTGTGAAAACAAGGCAAACAACTTCTGTCCAGGAGTTACTGCAGCACCAAAGCTACCAGAATGATGGATTACACAGGAGAAGGGTGAAGGAAACGAGGAGTAGTGTTCAACTGAACAAAAAAGTAATTAGTGAGGGACATTTTTAATGTGATTTTTTTTTTAACTGGTTCATAAAGCAGCGATTCTCACCTGCCCTCAAGTATCCTCTGCGAAGCACTAATGAAGTACACACAGCACAGGGGAGTGACAGCCAAGCTGCCACCCCAGCGCAGCGAGCTCTGCCCTCACCTTAGACCCGGGAGCCCTGTCACTGCAGCACGTGTGGGGCAGACGCTGCTCCAGCAACGCTGCGACCCTTCCAGGACCCCCTCGAAGGGCATTCTGCTCTGCAGCTCACCAGAGCAGGAAATGCAGGAGAACAACAGGGCTGTTCTCTCTCTCCTTGGCTGCTCCAAGTGCTGCTCACCACCTTTTCCTGATAAGGTGGAATCAGGCAGAAGGGAGAACAAAAGCAGGATTCAAGCCTCTGCCTCCCCAAATCCACCTTTTGCCTCATGGCATTATTAAACAGTGGAGTTGAAGTTATGCTTGTTGGATTCTGTTCCCTGCATCCGTAAAAGCTTAGCTCAGTCACATTAATTTGTAGGCACATTATGTTTAAACTGGCCTAGACTACCTGCTGCACAAAGCCTGTGGCATGCTCCTTACCTGCAGTGATCCATCTAGCACAGCCCGGGCCTTCTCTCCTAGGATTATATATGCTACAGCCTGGTCATTAGCTGTGATGTACAAGTCCTCATCCAGAATCTTGTCCAGGACCAATTTTCTGAACAGTCTTTCAACATTATGCCTGGAGTAGGCAGCACCTTTCCCAAAAATTCCAGACTGAATCTTGGCACTCTTTGTACCTGTGCAGTGGGAGCAACAGGATCAGCCTGCAGTAACAAACCTCCACACACACATTCCAGATGGGTGGAAGCTCCCAAGAGACCTTCTGGAGCCTGGGCACAAAGGAAAGCAGCCACCCCCAAACCAGCCAACTCCCACGTAAGCAGCACAAGCTGCCCGTGCCCCCAGAAAGCTCACATCAACACTGTGGCCACCTGAAAGCAATTGCAGCTTTAGCCTCCCTTACTGTGGATCATCTACCACCTAGAGCTCCCTGGGAAGAACAGCTTCAACAGCTGCATCTTGCTTTTAAACCACTGCTGCTGCTACATGGGCCTTCCGATGTCTGAGATTTGTTGCAGCAAGGCTAGCAGTACTCACCTAGGAAAATGTCCACCATCATGTTCAACGTGTACCTTCCAGAACCCGTATTTCTCTTCCCATTCATTCCACAGTGCTCCTGTACAAATCTTATAATGCTCTTCACTTCATCCGTTACATTTCTTGATTTGTAATCCTATTCAAATAGAGTTGATTAGGGGAAAAAAAATAAAAAAAGAATTTGCTTCTATTCTAATGCAAGTTGCTACTGACTTGTTTCATTATTAAGCTTTTTCTAGGCATGAATTAATTTTGTTCCAAACACAGAAATAGCTATTTCCCAGTTAGTACATGTACAGTGATATCACAATCACAGGAACTCTGGATTAGATAATATTCTGAAAATGCAGAAAAATAAAGATATACCAACACTTGCATATAATCTCTATTATGTAAACTTTACACAATGAACTCAAAGATTGCTGAGCAAGTACTAGTAATCACAGTTAATTGCTTTTAAAGTATTCCTTTAAGTATTCTGCTGCAATGCACTAGAATTTACACTTCCAATACACATTAAAACGAGAAGACTGTGGCAAATATACATTATTTTAGCCAATTTTTATTACAATCACAGGTGCACAGGGTGATGTTTCAAACAAACTGAGAAGCAGCATCCTCAGCTACAACAATCCCCATGTGGCTCGGGGAGCCCAGGCCTTCCCTGCAGCGTTCCCCATCTGTGGATGTGGGATCATGCTGCCCTGGGCACCTCCAGCATTTGGGTCCTTTCCACTCTCTTCAGTTTAACTGTGGGACTGCAGCAGGAACTGCTGGAGCGCACGGCCTGCAGAGCACCAGCCTGCTGCTCCCCCTGCTCGTGCTGCTCACGGGGCTGCTCCAAACCTCCGAGCTCCCCTGCCAGAGCAGGGGCCTTGCCCTTGCAGAGCTGCTGGGATTCTGCTCAAGGTTAAACCCCAGAAATAATTCAAAGCAGCCAGCATCAAGAAAACCCACAAAGCTTCTCATTCACTTTCTCTATTTGCCTTTAGAAATGCAACACTAGCAATTTTTTAAGGCAATGCGTATACATAAACCCAGTTTAAGACCCTACAAATAAGAGGCACATTTTCACCTTCTTCCTGCTGCAGTTATCACAAGTTACTTCTGGGTGGTCTTTACAAAAGTTAGGATTGAAGTTAGTTTCCCCAAAGTAGGCCAAGAGCTGAATTCTCCGGCAGTCAACCACGTTCTCGCAGTAATGGACCATGCTGTACAGGTTGTTAAAGTGTGTCTGTCTCGTGTGACTGTTTCCATCTTTTTCCACTGAAACACAATAAATTCAATTGTATTTGTTATACCTGCACTTCTGTCTTTTTAAATATTATCAAACATACTTTTTTGAAGCAGCAAAGATTATTTTGCTTTTCCTCAGCAAGTTATACAGAATAAAGCTAGGACAGATTTTTACCTCTAAGGTTTTTAAAAAAGGAGAAGGGAAAGGAACCTAGAAGGACAAAAAAGAACACAATAATATTTATGTATAATTAAGTGACAATGCAAGATTTCACTCACTCAGTATGAGCCTTCTGAGCCTGGTGACATCGCTGTAACTGTAGAAGAGCAGGCAGTGGGACATCTCCCCGTCGCGCCCGGCTCTGCCCGACTCCTGGTAATAACCTTCGATGGACTTTGGGAGCGAGGCGTGGATAACGTAGCGCACATCGGGCTTGTCAATCCCCATCCCAAAGGCAATGGTTGCACATATAACCTGCAACAGAAATAACAACGTGTTATGTGCAAGTCTGAAAGCTGCTTATGGAGAACTATGCACCCAAAATAGGCATGTAATAGGGCTTATGAAACTGGGCACGAGGCGGAATTTAAAATGTAATTGCAAGGAAAGCACAAAGTAGCAAAAATCTCTGCTTCTTTCAGAAGAGTTGTACAACCACAAGGCAAACTGAAAACTCGGACTCCGGAGGCTCAGTATAAGCTGCAGTGACATGTCCACAGCTGCTGCAGAAGCCTCAAGCTCATTTCCCTCCTCCTGAGTTCACACATCAGTGCAGTCCTGCAGCCTTCCGTTGGCAAAATCCTCAATAAAAATCACACTAACCTGTTTTGACAGGTCTGATCATTTATGTCATACTGCATCTAATTTGGCAAAAATGTTACTAATCTTCATTTTCCTTTACTAGGTTAAAAGGGATAAAAGTGCTCCAAATCCTATTGATATCTTTTATTATTTGCTTTTCATTTACCTGGCATCCTTCTTGATTAACCCACTTCTTCTGTACCAGATCTCTGTTGCAGTCAGTGAGGCCAGCGTGATAGGCGAGCGCAGCCAGCCCTTCCTTCTGCAGGATGGCAGCTGTCGTGTCACACTCATGCCGCGAAAGGCAGTAAATTATCCCAGAGTCATCTGCAAATATAAAAAAAGATTTGCGCTTTCTTCCCTTCCACTTGCTTTAAAAAGTCATTTATTCCAATAGGGAGAGGTTGCTAACAGCAACTCTTCATAACGAGAAGTGGCTTTATTAACACTAGATGTTTTTGTTAATGTCTCCTCACTCGATTCCATGCCTTTTTTGTGGATTGAGATCAGCAGAGCTTCTGCTCAGATGTTCTACTATGCAGTACAAGGATTTAAAATCCATAAATGAAAACCTGCACAGAGACCTACAGCAGTGCAGCAAACGATGCACTGGGCTACAGCAAAGGAGGAGCTGTGAAGGGAGCTTGGAGGTGATTCAGCAGCCAGGGCTGCAGATTCCCAGAAAGCCTGGACAGCCAGGAGAGGAGCAGGAGGATCCTCAGCTGAGCAGGCCAGCAGGACTAAGCAGTCAAAAACACCTACGGGTATTAGGTGACATGTATCCTGAAGACACAACACTAACGGATCTGCCAACCTCCAGAAAGATTACTCAGGAGCATTACCTTAATCTTCTTTTTCATCTTAACTTGACAATCTTACTTTAGGGTGTTTTAAAATCTGATTCTCATTATCAGCGATATAATACTCACATGGGTGGTGCTTTCTGATCCATTCTAAGCAATCCAGCGCCACTTTTTTTGGCTTCTTGGGCAGTACATCGTATTTCAAGTTATGTCTGTTGAAGCTCATGGTAAACCTAAAACAGGATATTTCATTGATGCTGTTCACTTTTAAGATGCAATAATCCTTTCAACGAGCTCGGAAAGGACTGGAACACCCCAAATTCAACTACTCTAGGTTCTGTGCATTTAAAGGAATTTTTGTTCCACTCTGTTCAACTGAAACTCATTTCACAGACTTCAGATCTGAAATTACTTCGTTAGGTGAAACAATCCTGCATTTTTCCTATGGCTGGGAAAAAAGAAAACTAAATGGCACCATGCAAGCCATGGAGGAAGAAATGCCTGTGGATTTATCAAGCACGTAATGCTTTGTTTGCCCTTCATTTTCCTTTTAAAATATTTGCATCTGCATCAAATCTTATAAATTTTCAGAAGTGTCATGTCCTGTATCTTCTATCCTGAAAAATACTTCTAACCAAACAGAAGCGTTTTCCTTTTGGTCATAGACAATAAGAATGCTACAATAGAACCCAGATCTCAATACTATCTTCATTACCTGTTACACTGCCAATGTTAGCTTAAAAAACAAAAACAAAAACACACACACCGCCAGCTTATGGAGTTTACCAATATTCTCATGAAAAGCAACCCAAAACACAACTTTAACATCTTGTTAATGACTATCAAAATTCCAAGGTGTTATTTTAAAAAGTTTCTCTAACCACATCAGGAAGAGTTTCACAATCTTTTTTTCCCCTCTCAATTTAATATTTTGCATTTAAGGCATGTTAATTCCACATATGCATTCTCATTCAGTCAGGTACAACTACAAATATTTCATTCAGATGACTCCTTAGCACTCTTCTTTCTTTCCTAACTTTTCCATTGCAAAGATGCTGGACAAATCATGAAAAGCTGTTTCATGAAATTGCTGAACAACTTACACTTGTGGTTTCAGCATCTCGAGCTGATTCTGGATATCTTTTTGTACTCTGGGATTCGCAGTGGCGGTGAGAGCCATCATGGGGACGGAGCAGAACTTCTTGCGCAGCATGTTGAGGCGCTTGTAGTCCTTCCGAAAGTCATGACCCCACTGGACTCAAAACAAAAACGTAACTACCACCGAGGAAGATGCTCCAGTTACATTTTTTGCCATCAAAAGTGTTTACCTGACTGACACAGTGAGCCTCATCGATGACGAAACGCGACAGCAGCCTCCTGTCATACAGGTTCTCCAGGGCAGATATCAGGCGGCCGCTTGCACAAACCTAGGCCCACATTTAAGAGCAGCATTAACAAGAACAGCCCAGTGACACGACTGCTCTGCACAGCAAAGCTGCTGCTGGCCCCTAGGGACAGCCTCAAAGCTCCGAGGGGACAGCACCCGGCCTCGTTTGGGCTGGCATCGAGGCTGGCAACGTGGTCGAGCTGCCCAGAGATTCTGGGGTCGGCTACACGAAGCTCCTCGACGGGTAAATTAAAATGACTTATATGTCACAAAAGATAGAGAAAGAGCGTGCTGAAGACAGCAATTAAAACTGGCACGTTAAACGGTGCCCTTTTGCAAAGGGCTTGTGGAATAATATCTGTTAAAGGCAGCATAGAATTATTTACAATCTTTTGGGATTCCCCTATTACATTGGTGGTTAGGTGTTTTTCTCCCAATAATATCCTATTCAGAGGAGCCTAAACTCTAACACTCACTGCACAGCAACTATCTCCCAAGACGTACACGGATATTTTGAAAAGAATGGGGATGGAGAGGGGTCAATTTAAACACTGCAGACAGTCCATTTCCATTTGTTAATTATTTTTGGTTTTCCTTTGGCTGACATGAGTTACATCTGCACAGTTTTGCTGAATTCTCTAAAAATACTTTCTTTACATGTTTTTTTTTTTGCTAGAAGCCTACTGTGTAAGTTTGTTTTCTCCCCTCAGCCCTTTATAGTAATTTTGTTATTGTTGCCTTCATTGCTTTAAAATTCAAATTAGGTACAAACCTTCTCGGGGGTAACATACAGAAGTTTTATTACAGGATCTTTTTTGGACAACTGCATATATATTTTTGAAGCATCCGCATCTGTTATATCACCAGTCAGGTACGTTGCAGCAATCTACTCAACACAAAAAAAGAGCATTACGCTTTAATGTGTGCTAAATGTAGAACCATCTCTGACATACAGCCCTACATCTAGTCATAGACCAAATGAAAAGCATTTGCATTTTCTATCACCACTGAAGACTATGCAGAGCAGCACTGAAAATGTTAATTATAGATGACATTCAGCAGACTGCACACATCCCAGATTTTTTTTCCTGATGATAAAGCCAAGAGACTATAAAGCAAACTCTATTCTCGTGCTCCCAACTTTATCAGCAGACCAATTGCTGATGTCGGGGAGGCATTTTTCTCTCTTTCCAGTAAATAAAACAGAAGTGATGCTTGTTTGCTGCTCCATATGCTACAAGACTGAGAAGGAATTCAGACAGCAAGCAGAGATTTTAAGGTAAGAGCCAAATTTCCAGGAAGCACAAAACCATGATAAATACCCTCAATAACAGTGCCCACACACAACAGTATTGTGTACGTCAGAAGAGATTGAATGCAACTCAGAGCAGCAATTCAACATTTAAAACTTAAAGTACAACTTACTATTCAGCATGAATAGTAACAAAAGAACTGGACAAAAATGTCCTAAGAGCAGCCAGTGAACACAACACCCACCACCACAGAGCTGGGTCTGCCCGTCGGTCCCTCATGCTGCTTGCAAGAGGTAGCTATGGTTCCACAGAGGGAATTCCTGCAGGATATGCCCATTCCCAGGAGCCTCCGAGGGAGTTTAACTAGGTTTTATCTAGAACACCTAATTTAGATCCTTTTGTTTGTTTAGATCTTTTTGTCTAAATCACCTAATTTAGAACTTCCTAGATAATTTTAAGACACTCTTTTTTTTTTTTGTATTTCATATTGAGGGACATACCATTCAGTGCAAAATTTCAGCGTTCCTGTCCGCTTACTTGCAGTTTAAGTGATTAAATGGGCTGTTTGAACTTACATCTAAAGTCTTCAGCTTCTGAACTTGATCGATTATGAGCGACCTCAACGGAGAGATAACGATTGTGACTCCAGGAGACACACACGCTGGTAACTGGTAGCACAAGCTCTTACCTCCACCTGCACGGTCAGGCAGAACACAACATGTGTTAGACACAGAAGGGAGAGAGGGCAGGGATGGAGGAAAAGGAAAAGGCAGGAAAAGAGAGGTCCTGTTTCTTAGTTTGCATTTCATGGCACTTCCAGGAACATTACCAACAGTTATTCTTAAAAGCTTGTTATGATATGTGTAGGTTTTGGAAGGGTTAGTAAGTGAAGCACTATGGAAGGCACGCGTGACATCACCTTCCTTCACAGTGCCACGGTGCACACCCAATTCCCCAGATCCTGCAGCCATCGAATTCAAGCAAGGCAACAAATACCTCCCCAAAGGCAAGGAGAGGGAAAAAGCTCCCCATGGGCTGCTCCAAAGGGGTCCAGCTCCTCCTGCTCCAGCGAGGTACCCACCGGTGGGCATCAGGATGAAACAATCCTCGCCCAGGAGCGCGGCGTTGACGGCCTCCAGCTGGTTTGTCCGGAAATAGTGCAAGCCAAACTTCTTGTGAAATATATTCATCATTTCTTCAGAATGGGAAAACTTAACACCCCTGAAACGCTCCAGGGCTGGATTATTAACAAGTGGATCTAGCAGACAAAGAAAATGGACTTAAAGTTACAGTATCGAGTTCCAGCACATCCCTCACAGCACAGCCCTCAAAGCTACCCCAAACTGAACTGCACCTTGGCTGCTTTTCCCTGCCCTGTTCCTGTATCAGCCACAGAAAACACTGATCCATACCTGTCTACCAGCAGGACTAGGCTTGTTCCAACAAGAGTCCCTTTCAACATTTTGTAAAAATAGAAAAAAAACATTGCACAGCTTTAAATTAACAATTGCAGCGTTATTGTTTAACGAAAACACAGAAAACTAGCGCCCCAATTAACAGTTTCAGTTTCCTGGGGCCTTGAGCCTCTGTGGCAAGCAAAGACTTGAGAAGTTTGACAGCGCTCGGACGAAGAGCATCCTACGATGACGACTGTGTCAAGAGACACCAGCAGAAAGTTCAGGACACAAAATGCATTGGTGTCCCCCACAAACAAGTTAATTAGCTTTAGACTTTTAAGATAAACTAATGAGGGGTATGACAGTAATCCCAGTTAGCATGACTCACCTGAAGGGCTTTTAGCTGCCATCGAGAAGTTTGATTTTGGAGTAATAGTGTTTGGTCCCAGAACAGATCCTTTGGCTGTTGAAATGATCTTTGAGAGCAGCGATCTGGCAGGTGGCCCTTCCCTCACGGGCTGGTAGGACGCTGCAGATGGCGGTGCTGAAACGTCCCCTAGATTCTCCCAGCTCTCATCAAACTCACCAATATCGAAATGCTCGAGATCAAGGTCCGTATCCCCGGCACGGCCTCCCCCGCCGACGCCAGCGGGGGCTCTGCCCTGCGCCTTCACAGCCGTGCTCGTGAGGGGCCTCCCGGGCGGCTGCCGGCTCCCGGCCCTTCCCACCCCTGGGATCTCACACCAGCTGCTGCCGAAGGACGTCTCGGAGCCCGGGCTGCGCCACGTCCCCTCCCGGACGTCTATCTTGGAGGAGAGTTCTGTAGTTTCTGCGCGGGTGAGATCCAGAACGGATTGCTTGGAAGCATAAGGGGTAGCCAGGCCACCAGGTATTCCGTTTTGTTTTGCAGAAAAATTGCTTGAATTAACAGTCCCAGAAAACATAGACGGAAGTTTTGTGGATCTTGGTGAGTTTCCAGCAGAACTTAAAGTACAGTTAGTGCTAGAACAAACAGCAGCATCAGGATCTGCAGCAGTACCCGAGCCCGTTCGTGGCCGCCCTGTCCTAGCAAAACCGGTGTTTGTGCTACTTCTGTTCAGCTTGAGAGAACTGGCTAATAACCTTCTCCTGAGAGGGAGGGAACGGGAAGGAAAAAGGAAAATAATTATGTCACAGCCACAAGCAAGGATTAACCAAGTTTTACAGCATATAATGTTTTTCGTCTTCAAAATATTAGCATGTGACCATTACGTTGTATTTTCTGCAATTGTATTTTTAAAGTTACTTCACCCTTAAAAAAAATTGGAGAACAGAGAATAATATCAGAATTGAACTGACCAAAAGAATTAAAAAATTAAATTTTAAAAAATATTAAATATACTCACAGCAGATACTAAAATATAAGAAACCCTAATAGTGAAGAATTAATGCGGGCAAAGTGGTGAAAATTTTTGAAGGCACAAACCTTAAAGAATGAAAAAGGCATGAACTAAATTATGTTTTTATGTGCTCTCTAAAGACTACAACTGACTACTATAATAATAGGAAACAGGGCGAGTTAATTTTACTGGCAATGTTTAGTAAAAGCCTGTGATCCTAGTCCAGTAAAGACAAAAAATCCCAAATCTTAACACTTCCTCTGTGTACTGTGTCACTAGATGATATGGAAGTTAAAGCAGCAGACTGCAGTAGCAACATTCAAACTCAGAACTGACATTTATAGGGATATTATAATTGCTATAATCTGTGATAATAAGTATCAGAAGGAATAATAAATTAATCCCTCAGGTTGTAAGGAATCAGGAGGAACCCCAGAACGGAGAACAGATTATACCACATTGCTGTTTCTTTGGAAGCATCTGGGGCTACCTTCCGGAAAGCAGGATGAGGACTATCCCCGCCTCAGAGCCGAGTTCTTTCCTCCTCTCTTCTAGCAGAATTCAGAACCTCTTAATACCCTCAGCACATTTTGAGGTGTTTTTTCCCCAAAACCTCGTTTGAGGAGTAACGTGGAGCCTGTGAGGCCGCTCGGAGCCCCGTTCCCGGCGCAGCAGAGACACCTGCAGACGGCTCTGCAAACACGGGGCTGCTCGAACTCACCGCAGGTCTCGCTGCTGAAGAAGCTCTTTTGCGCAGGACAGGTATTTAAGCTCCTGAATTGGAATGGCTTCTACCAGTTTACAGATATCATCCATGACGCTGTAAAGCTGCTGTTCCAAATGCAAGCTTTTATCTGGAAAATGTGGGATATTTCAGCATTTAGCACTCCTAACTTTCATTAAGACACAGTAATAAGATGGTATCAATCAAAAACTTGCTACATGCACACTAAAGTATAAAAGGAATTAGACTTGACTAACTTGATCTCAGAGCAGCATTATTACACTTATTGTTTTTAACACTACTTTGGACATTCATAGGCACAAATTTTAAGTGATCCCATTGAACAGTACATCTTCAGCATAACTGAAAAGTCAAATTCATTGCAGGTTTAAAACCATGTTTCAGTCCTACACCTAGTAACTTTTCCTTCCGAGAGTCAAATCTGGATACATTTTGGTTCAGTAATTTCCCCGAAGTCAGTACCTGCAGAAATCAAATAGAAAACTAAAAAGCTCTAACTTAATAGTGCAATTTCTTTGCATCACAGCTGACTTCAGGAACTACTTGGCATGTTCACGCTTTTAAGTTCCGAAAGGAAAGTCTGTC